>JACXGI010000977.1:0-63115 GCA_016801175.1 Esox masquinongy
GCCAAGAGAACCATTTTTATAAAAAAGGTTATTTTGCTTTTGCAAGACTCAATAAAGAACCATTTTCCTTTAATGGTTCTTTGTTATACGGTAAAGAACCCTATGGTTCTATATAGAACCCTAATGAACATTCTTTTTTAAGAGTGTATCCGAATCTGGGCCACTTCCTTCGAACTAGCCATCGCTAAAAACGTGCGTTTTGGATCTGGTGCTGAGGCGCTAAGTGAGTTTGACTGCTATGAGTATTTGCCATAACAACGCTGGATCCGCCGCTGAAGTCAGCTGCTGTCTGGGGAGAAGGCCCTGACTGCCGTGTGCAGTTCCCGGCCGGGCTCAATGTGGCCGGAGTCAAACACGTTTAACCCGACCCCTTCTCGTCTCCTCAAGCTGAGGTTCACGAAGGTCACTCAAGCTGAGGTTCACGAAGGTATCAACAAAAGCGAATCTTAATCGAATCTATCCTACATAGATATACATACAAATATAAACCTCGTTGCTTAAGCTTTCATGACGTTTACTCAATAATTTAATAAAGAAGCTGATGAAACCCACTGGTGCAAAATAAAGGTAACTTACAGAAATTAGAAGAACCAAGGACTTGCAGGAGAGGGAGTGGGGTGTAGTAGTAACCACAACTAAAGAATCATTATGGAAAATGTGCACGCACATGCTATCAGAAAGGAATGAAATGGGTAGCTACATTGTAGTCAAGGATTAAAATGTTTAGTTAATTTTAGTTGTATTTGTCTACTTATATTTTAATTGGGTATTTTTGTTTCTTGCCCGAAGGTACCAGTCCGACTTTTACAATAAGTATACCTTTTGATATAACTTATCTTAAATAATATACCTATATACATATATTAAATATGGTAGTAGTTATATTATCTGTTCATTAGCTATAATATTATTGAAAAACTACACTATAAAAGAATGTTTTCACTTGTTACACGTGGTACTTTTAATATAAGCATCTTGTCCCAGCTGCTGTCTTGGATCGTAGACTTAAAGCCTAGTGGGTGATAAGGGACGATCTGGTGCGTAACCAGTTTAGAGACATACGCGACCGCTCGTACTTTACACAGCTGCAACGGTCCTTTGCTGGACACAAGGAGCGGTGGTTACAGCAGTAGAGAAGTACACTGTGGTAAAGATAGTTTCACATTTGATATTTGACAGACATTCAGATATTCAAACCTCAATAGCTCGCAAACAATTGAAGCTACAGGCCCCGGCTTAGTCTCGTTATGAAAGAAAAAGTTAGACAACACCACACAGGCCTCGTTTTCTTGATTCCGACCATGGTTTTCAAACTGCAGGAGACATTTATGGTGACATTACAGTCAGTCTGCACGCAACCAAAGCACGTTGCAAGGGAGCGACAACAAAGTGCATTATTTAGATTTTAAAATCTCAGCAACTCTTTGACTACATCACCTCTAAACCTCAAAACAATGTTAAACTGTTCAGGAAGAAATGGAAATGGGCTGCACTTTATAGATTGCTAAACTTTTTATGGATAATATAGATATGGATATATTTTCTATGAACACATATTAAAACAATGTATAGTTTAGAATTTCAATAGCTCCTTGATCACATGACCTAGATGCTTCAAATCACTCTTATAATCTTCAGAAGGATGTGTCACACATTGCACAGCCTTTGGTTTCCCAGTTAAGCACCTATACACTTTTAAATAAGCATTTGAAATTTCAAAATTTCAATAGCTTTTTCAACATGAGAACTGAGACACATCATTTTGATGCTAGATTATTCCCTACATAAAGCAGCATGTTGCACACCCTTTAGTTTCCCCAAAATATGGATCCTGATTTTTTTTAAAATACACATAAAGGACAAAATCGCTTGCAAATTCAATAGCTCCCTAAACACATGACTTGGATTTTTCAAATCACTCTTATAATCTTCAAAGGGAAGGCTCACATATTGCACAGCCTTTGGTTTCCCAGTTAAGCACCTACACAATTTTTGGGAAGCATTTGAAAATGCAAAATTTCAATAACTTTATCAGAATGATACTGAGACATCATTTTCATGCTTGATTATTACTTACATAGGGCTGCATGTTGCACACCCATTAGGGTCCCCAAAATATGCATCCTGATTTCTTTTATAAATACACATATATGACAAAATTGCTTGTAAATTCAGTAGCTCCCTGATCACATGACCTTGATGCTTCAAAGCACTCTTATAATCTTCAGAGGGATGGCTCACATATTGTACAGCCTTTCTTTTCCCAGTTAAACACCTACACAATTTTAGGGAAGCATTTGAAATATTACAATTTCAATAGCTTTCTCAGCATGAGACTGAGATGCATCATTTTGATGCTACATATTCCCTACATAGAGCAGCATGTGGCACACCCTTTAGTTTTCCCAAAATAGGAATTCCGTTTTAAAAATAGATACATATAAAGGACAAAATGGCTTGTAAATTCAATATCTCCTTGATCACATGACCTAGATGCTTCAAACCATTCCCAATCTTCATAGGGAAGGGTCATACATTGCACAGCCTTTGGTTTCCAAGTTAAGCACCTACACAATTTTAGGGAAGTATTTGAAACATTACAATTTCAATAGCTTTCTCAGCATGAGACTGAGACACATTATGCTTCCCTAAAATTGTGTAGGTGCTTAACTGGGAAACCAAAGGCTGTGCAATGTGTGACCCTTCCCTCTGAAGATTTTAACAGTGCTTTGAAGCATCTAGGTCATGTGATCAGGGAGCTATTGAAAATCTAAACTGGACATTATGTTTTAATGTGTTCATAGACAATATATTCATATCTATATTATCCATAAAAAGGTTTAGCCATCTATAACGAGCAGCCCATTTCCATTTCTTCTTGAACAGTTTAACATTGGTTTGAGGTTTATAGGTGATGTAGTCAAATAGTTATTTAGATTTGAAAATGTTGATGATGCGCTTTGTTGACGCTCCCTTGCAACGTGCTTTGGTTATGCGCAGACTGACTGTAATGTCGCCATAAATGTCTCCCGCAGTTTGAAAACCACGCTCGGAATCAAGAAAACGAGGCCTGTGCGGTGTTGTCCAACTTTCTTCGTTCATAACAAGACTAACCCGGGGTTTGTTGCTTAAAATGTTTGCGAGCTATTGAGCTTTGAATGTCTGAATATCTGTCAAATATCGAACGTAAAACTACCTTTACCACAGTTAAAAAAACAAGCTAGACTTAATTAAAATACTGTATGGCTTTGTTATATAAGAAAACGAATACTCGACATACGTAATCACAAAATGGACAGATTTGACTAATCAAAAAATTAATGGAGCAAATTTGTAGTGGCAATTATTTTTCCTGTGAGCGAATAGCGGTTTTGAGCAGAGCGACGAAAGATGTGAAAAGACGTGGAGCGGTGGAGCAGAGCGTAACCTTCGCTCCAGAGTGATGATCGGGATTTCTATCAGCTCTCCGCTAACATACTCTGGCAGGTATCATTTAGTATAATATTTCTTACGATCTTAAAAAATGAAGTACATTTGTATTCAACATGTGCTTTGCACAAACCTGCGTGTTTGTATTCAGTGTGTGACTGTCAAACCTCTGATGGACTAGAAAACGGTGGGCAGGGTCAAATGTGGACGGGGTCAAATGTTTGACTCCACCCACATTGGTCCTCACCCCGAGTTGCACACTGCAGTCAGGGGTACTTGGGTCTGGGGGGCCTCCGCCGCTATGGTTTGCACTCATGGGAGGGAAAGCTATGCTCCGCCCCTGATGGAGTTAGGTTTTTTGTTGAGAAAATGTTAATCTTGAATGCATGGTTTGAGTTAACGTTAACATCAAGCTTTTCACCAAGAAATCAGTGATCTACTTGAGCACGTTGTGTTTTTTCTGGCTAGCTAACCCTTCAAAACGTTACTGATGAATTAACCCATTAGTGTCAAATTTGGTTCTATGTTTCTCCACAACAAAAATGTTTAGGCATTTAAATGCATTACAATTTCCATTACGATTTACAGTATCAGTCAAAAGTCTGTCAACCAGCTTCATGATACCCAGGAATGCTTTTCCAACAGTCTTGAAAACTATATTATGATAACCCTTTAGTTTTTGCACGTTTGTATTTGTTTTATTACTACTGCCTACAGTCATGAAGGTATTGTAAAAGGGTAAGAAAAAAACAAAAAACTTTAATTTATTTTAAATAAAAAACTTAATTTAATTCTGGAATTAATGTATTTGATTAATCGATAAATCGAAGTAGTAATCAGACATTCAGAGATAAAGGATTAATCGATTATTAAAATAGTTGTTAGTTGGCAGCCCTACACAAAACATTCATGACTTGATCAAATGAAGACTGTACACGAAGATATATTTTCAAAACTCCAGTTGAATAGGGTGTTTATACACCGCATGGTACAGTGATACACTAACAATTTAAAATTTTAAAATATAGCTAGAGAAAGCAGACATAATACATCATGAAAATAGCGAGGAGGGGGAGATGGGCCATCTCCATAAAAAGTCCAGAGTGTAAAAAGAGTACCAGGTCAGCCAAGGGTCCCGTATGGGAGCGGACAGATGTTGCAGGCACATTTAGAGCTGCAGCTGTAGAAGTGTAGCCTCCCATTGAGGGAATCATCGCAGAAGAGACGACCAGTCCTGTCCAGGGATTCCCGTCTGTTTGGTCAAAGAGGCAGTTTTAGCAGTTTAAAGCCAATTATTACTTGGCTAACTGCATCCGCAGACAAGCAGACCATGTAACTGCTGGCATGGCAAGATGCAAAAAAGAGGATGATAGCTACTAAGTTCCACTCCGGAAATGCCTTTGAAAATAGCAATATTGATTTTAATTGGATAAGTCAAATTAAATATTGATGATTTTAATAGAGGTTTTTTTTTATAAAAAACGTGCATAAATACAGCTATGTGAGAATGCTATTCATAGACTTTAGCTCAGCATTCAGCACGGCCATCCCCTCTAGGCTGGTCAACAAACTCCATGACCAGGGGATCAGCCCCTCTCTCTGCAACTGAACTTTGGACTTCCTAACCAACAGAACCCAGTCTGTCAGGTTAGACAACTTCACCTCCTCCACCCTGATTCTAAACGATGGTGTTCCACAAGACTGCGTGTTGAGCCCCCCCCCCGTACTCCCTCTTCACCCACGAGTGTGTTCCTGTACAGAGTTCCAACACTATCGTCAAGTTCGGAGACGAGACCACGGTGGTAGGCCTGATCTGTGACAATGACGAGTCAGCCTACAGGGAGGAGATCAAGTGCCTGGTGGCATGGTGCGCTGACAACAACCTGGCCTTCAATGCAAAGAAGACCACTGAGCTCATTGTGTATTACAGGAAGTGTGAAGGTTGCAGTCACGCCCCAGTTCTCATTGATGGCACTGAGGTAGAGCGTGTGTCCAGCTTCAAATTCCTGGGTGTCCACATCTCCGAGGACCACTCCTGGACCCTCAACAACTCTGGTCAAAAAGGCACAGGAGCCCTGAAAAAGGCCCGCTTGTCTTCCCAAATCCTTGCGAACTTCTACCGCTGCACAATCGAGAGCATTTTGACGAACTGTGCCTCAGTGTGGTTTGGCGGAGGCTCCATGGCCAACCGGAAATGGCCCTACAATGGGTGGTGAAAACCGCCCAGCACATCACTGGTGCCCAGCTCCCAGCCATCGTGGACCTTCAGCGCAAGCGGTGTCTGCGCAGGGCGCGCGGCATCATCATAGACCCTTCACACCCATGCCACAAACTCTTTGCCCTCCTACCATCAGGCAGGCGGTACAGTTCTCTTCATTCCCGCACCAGTAGGCTCAGGAACAGCTTCTTCCCATCTACTGTATCCCTGTAGAATTCTGTGACCCATCCCATGACTAACCATACCCAACCACCCACCGCTTAGTACTGCCTCTCAGGGACCTTGTTGCACTACTCCCTTGTACTACTTGTCTACCTCAGGAACCTCATTTGTACTATCGAGTTGCACATGCCAACTTGCACCTTCAGTTTGCCTGCACTGCACATATAGAATTGCCATTGTATTTGCTTATCTTTTTTTCGTATGTTACATGCACATGTCTGCCTTGGGAACCTCATTGCTGCTATCCCTGCATTTTAGTTGCACAGACTACCTTACACGTCCAACTTGCTTGATTGCATAGTCAGAATTGCCATTTGTATTTGCATTTGTCTCATCGCACAACAATTAATTCCCACTTGCACATGCATATGCTTAACACTTGTAAATTTGTAAATGTTCTGCCCTCCCCATTTGCCTTCATTGCTCATTTAGAATTGCCATTTTGCACTGTATTTGCCTTCATTGCACATCTATACATTCCAATTGTAACATACGCTTTACTTAATACTTGTAAATTTCCTGCCCTCTTCTATTTGCACTTCTGGTTAGATGCTAACTGCATTTCATTATACTATACTCATACTGTTCAATGACAATAAAGTTGAATCTAATCTAAAAAGAGGTCTATTTGCCTTTGGCTGTGAATTCGTAACATTGTTTTCAACTATTACAAGGAGTTTGAAACAATGTATCGATTGGGTCAAAGCACAAGCCAGGTTTCGTTGCAACATTATAATGGTTAACTATTTCCCTACAGAGCATGATACTGCTTGTGAGGGTAAGATGAGAAGACAAAAAGAATATCATGCACAGGCCAAAGTAACATAGTAGGCTATCTGAGTGATCAGCACAATACATAATGTGTAAAACATGACAGGAGAGTTCTTACAATTAATTTTTTAAGTTAATGTGAAAAGACACGACACATCAAATAGGCCTATCGTTAGCTTGTTAGTTACATAAAAAAGGACTGCGAAAGTATGTTCACCCACAGATCAGTACAATACATTAAATGTAATTTCACCCCTGCCAAAATGAAAACTGAAAATGAATATTCTGAAAGCGTAAACTAAATATTTATATACAGCATAAAATAAATAAATATTTAGCATATCAGCATATCAAAATGGTTTTAAAAAATTTAAGGAAATATTATATACAATTTAAGCCAATGCTCTACAGATTTTTCATATTAACTGCTTGGGGATTCGATCTAGTGACCTTGCGGATATTGTTCAGATACTCTAACTGCTGCCCCAGAAATAGAAATGTACAGATGGGTAGTAAATTAAAGAAAAACTTAAATAAATGAGTAGTGGAACACAATGAATGCAGATGCTTAAATACAGGTTTACTGCATATAATTAAACAATTAACATCCTAGCATGGTCCGTGGAATGTATAAAAAAGCTGAGAAGGCCCAGTTGACCTCAATTTTGGATGATGATGGCAAGAGGAAAGGATCGAATTATGTGTCGACCACCATCATCAAAACATCAAATAAGGGAATGTCTTTTGGAAGAATGTTGTTTCATCACTTCAGTATAATCTATGCCAAAGCACAATGAAGCTGTTCTGGCAACACGTGGTTGCCCGACACTTTACTGAGACACTTTATGTTGGGTTTTCCTTTAATTTGTCATCTGTCTGTATGATTATAACCTTGGATGTGCTGGGTTTTGAATATGAACATCTCAATCCTGGTTTTTTATTGAGCTGGTTAAGGCTGTTGAGAAAGGTTATCGCATTGTGAAAATATTCAAAGTCTGGGATTTCACCAGGACATCAGATATTCTATTTGCAGATTACATGAGAACATTCCTGCAGCACAAGCAGGAAGCTAGCGGCTTCCCGCCATCTATGGTTGACGATGATGCTAAAGACCAGTATATCTGTGAATATCATGAAAAGGAGGGTGTGCAGCTTGACAAGGAAAACATGGTTGGTGCATCAACCCGTACTGAATCTTTGTCACCGGGTTGCTGCTTGTTGAACTTTGACACTTTGGGTGACTGTGCCAGAAACACCCTAAAAATTCGTAGACTGTGCACACACCATTGCGTTTAGCGTATCCATCAACATAGTAGGCACCGATTTTCATTTCACCTCGGTTCAGGGCATGCTGTATTGATATATTCTCAGCAGAGGCCACATATTCAAGCCATTGGACTGAGCTGTTTGAGAATGTCTTCTGACAACGATTGTAGTTGTCTGAGGGGGCCAATGCAATTGTGTCCTTGGTGAGAAATCTGTTTCAAAAGACTTTCATGCAAGCCGAAGCAATCATAATTGACCGGAATGGTTCAACACCACGACACTCTAGGAACTTGAGTCTGTAGTGCATACAACCCTCTCTCAAGATGACCACATCATTCCCGAAGTAAGCCTTTATTTCATCCTGCATGACAAAGGGGTCTGTGGAAACAGTTTCGTACCATTGCAGAAACTCATGTTTCTCCTTAGCCATCATGGTATTGACACCGTAGTATTGTGGTTCTGGATGGGGGCCAACATAGTTCTCATTCTCCTTGATGTTAAACTTGTAAGGAAAGTAGCCTTTTTTAGAATCCTTAAAACCCATAGCACATGGCAAGGCCGCCAGCTTCATCGGTAGGAAGCAATGACTATCAATGTATCTCTAATTGAATGTGCTGTCTCTAAAAATCATGAGCTTGCTACCATTAGCAAGAAGTGTTGTGCCAATACCATTGTTAGCAAGGTACTGCATCAAGATGTAACCATCGAAACCTTTAGAGTTCTGTGCTATAAATGTGTAGTCAGTATATTTCGGTTTCCTAAACTTTTGGAAAAAAAGCAGCGACACAACCATCTACGGCCGAACACCACGTCTCGTTATCAAAGCTTATTGTGCACACAAAATTTGCATTGTGTATACCGTTCACAGGATTGGCAATTGTCTCAAAATTATAAAATATGTAGCGCTCACTGGGGGGTCCTCGGGTTTAGAGGGTTTTATGAAACACTGATGATTCATTTCAACAGTCAGATCCATGTTACAATTGGGACACGTTAGCCGTGCACTTGTGCGCTTTATAGTTGGTAATACTAACGTTGTAATGACAGCCGCAATCGACACAGTATTTCTTCTGGTCACACCTCTTAACCCAACGACCCATACCTTTGTGGAGCTTTAAGCCTTTATGCTGTCTATAACAAAAGTCAGAATAACATATCCGCTTACACTCCGGACACTGCTTTGTGTTATGGGGTTGGGTATGACAATCTTGATGAAAACACTACAACTGTGTTTTCAGCCATGATCACCATGGGTGTTAAAACCTGTATAATACCACTCACAAACATATGACACACCCAGAAAACCCTTCAGATTCATTATGCCATAGAAATGGTTATCGTGTAAGTACATAAAGACGGTTCTAGGGTGGGTGCCCTCGCTGTTTTTAAACTTGGCAAAGTGACCATCCCGTGTTCGATGAAAGACAACAATTTTATACCCTGTAACTTCATCAAAACGAACAATATCTGTGAATGTCACACAATCAACTCTAAACCAGCTCCCGTATGTAGCTCATGACCACTAACCTCGGCCTCAACATATGTGTACTGTGTGTTCAACATACCCATCAAACAATTGGAAAAACATGTAGAAACATTTTTCACAACCACATATAAATGCCTTCTTTTTTTATTGATAATCTGATCTATCAATAGTGTTTGAGCTTTACGCTGTGGGGGGGGGGGCACCCTCGCAGTTGTTGACAATTTGTACCACCAGCTCTAGCGATTCATCAATCATAACCACGGCATTACTCCGCATAACACATTCAAGTAAATTACCAAACGTGAGTTCATTATATTCATCTGCTCTCATGGACGCATGTACGGGGGATTTTAGAGATTCACCTCATCAACTCAATCATCAACTCAATCTGCAGATGATCACCAGGCCCGTGTACAAAGCCTGAAGCTCTAACAATCAAAGTATCCAAGGCTGCCATAATGTGTGCATAGAATGTGCCATCCCCAACTTCACCAGTATTTTGGAAATTTATCAGCTGTCGTAATTCAAAGTTGTCAAACGCATTACGTTGTATAACTCAAACATCGCCATCGTTGCAATGAGTTTCCATCAGAGAGCTCGGAGGAGAGTAAACTAGATCATGTGAAAAACGGGGTTACTAAGCTCGGTTAACAAACCTTGCATCTGAGTATTAATGTCTGCATCGCTGTGTAACAAAGTAATGGCCGTTTCATTTGTATTTCGGGGTGTGGTCTGTTGATTATGTGTAGATGTTGTTGGTTGTTCCGTGTCTGGTCTGATGTTATCACTATCTTTCGCCATATCTCTAGCTTAACGTGTAAATTATGATCCACTTACAGGTTAAAATATTATTCTAACTCAAACATACATTTACATACATCACAGTTTTGACGAGTTGACTGTAGATATTTATTACCTTCAGCTTTCAAGCATTGTGTAATGGGGTAACTGTGAACAAAAAAAAACCTGACGCTTTGCAGCCATAAGGTGGGGGGTTCATAACTGAAGCCATTATGGTGATGTAGTCTGCATCATCAGCAGGTCCTCACACTGTTGGTTGATATACAGAGTAAAAAGATTCAGCTGTATGCATATTGTGGTAATGTTAATAACATTTTAGTACAACGCTACAAATGTCTGTAAATAATTATACTTATACAAAAAGTATCTGTTCAGGATGTGTAAGTTCGCAACCGTGCAGTCCAGTCAACACTGTTGATGGTTACTTGGTCTGAAATAAAAACTATCCGGGGGTAACAAGCGTATACAGGCATTTAAAGCTGATTAACAATAATGTTAAATAACTGCCTACCAAGGTTTGAAAGCCCAAAAATGTGTTTTCCAAACACGGCTGGGTTTAATTCCGCTCAACCTTAACCAGAGATATAAAACAGACAATATGAAAGACAGATAAAAGCGCATGGATTGCTCAATCGTAAAATTGATTAACACATTCTTAAAAAGTTCAAATGTGTCGTTTGTTAGCGTTTGTAATTGCAACACAATTCAAATAAATTCTTTCAAATAAAATAACTTGTACTTACAATGTAAACGGCATACTCCGCGCTGGAAACAACAGCTATCTTCTGTGGAAGCCACGTATTTAATACTGCCTTTACATCACAGCCAGGACGCCTCCAGCAGGTCACGCCTCTTAACTTTGTCATTGGTTACACGTCATCGTTCTTCACGTTAGAACTATACCGGCTACAATGATTAAAATTGAGGATAAAGCTTAACTAGTTAATTTAGATAGTTGTTGATGTTTGACAACCATATATTTTGATACTTCCTGTCCGGTAGAAACGCCGTTCTCGTTAGCTATTGCGGCTCAGCCGTGACATCACGTCATTTAATTTTATCTATTAACGACAAACTCATCCGCTTACATATAAACGCTGGCTATTGTCAGCATATCGCCATTAATCTCTTCAACATTTAACAAACACAAATCCATAATACAGCAATCAAAAATCGGATTTCACAAGTTGCTTCAAGTCATTACGAGAATGCAGCACATCTTACACGGAAGTCCCAGCATCCGCCCACACTAACACAGACAGGTATTCTCAAACACGCAAATACTACAGTTTGTAACCATCGTTGCCTGTTAAACATTTCTACCAATGTGAAGAAAACAATCTCGCGTTGATCCCTGTTGTACAATTACATAAGACGCCTTTACAAAAGTTTGGTTTACCTGAAATAACATATCTTGACCTGTCAACGAATCATCGTTGTTCATGCAAATTTATACTCTTCCTTCCGGGTAACTTTTTAACGTTTTGCCATATAATGCAACTTAAAAGTTAATGCTGACTTACACCTATTTTTATTACAAAAATCACCATTGCTCATACATACACATAAACCAAAATCATTGTTTTTATTTTTAACAATATTTTAAACCCAACCACAATACAATCAGCCTAGTCATAATGTGTGGTCGGCCCAGGCATTGTTTGTTCTTTCAAAATAATAGCATTGCTCATACAATGTTTGTTTACTGTAGTGCTTTGTTGGACTACAAACCTTGTGTGAAACACAGGATGTGTTTCAACCTGCATACACTACAGTTTGTACTAGTGGTTATTTAGGGACCATTACTATAGGCAGATCTGATCTTATGGCCTATCTCTTGTTAAAATGAAAAATGGGCTGAAACTCTCCAAAATCGTAAGTCCCAACCCCTTCTTTATATCTTACACAAAAAAAGCATGTTTCCCACATGTAGTTCTGCGCTTGTGGAAAAACACCATGCTACACGCACATTGTAAAACGTGTAAGGTAAACCCCCACTGGTTGTAGGACATCTGTTGTAGCACTTGACGGATCATAAAATGCCGGGGGTTATAGCATTGCTGGTGTCCTTTTGTTAAACACCAAACATCTTGCCGCTGATATAGCACTTATTTATTGCCTGGGAATTTAACATTCCGGAACCCTAAAACCCCTTTTTTAAACATCAAACATATTGCACCTGTTATAACACTCGTCCAGGGTGCTTATCAGTCATTGTAAAACATCAAACATGGACACATCAATGCAATCATAAATTACAAAGTCAACGGACATGCATACGTCATTCCAGAAGTTCCGCCCTAACACACGTCATACAGGAAGTACATACGTCACACCGGAAGACCACCCAGCAAACCGGATGTCCCGCCCACCTGTCAAATCAATCTGGAAGTCCCGCCCACCAGGGTCATAAATCACCAAAGTGACACAATATACCCTACATTTACTACTGCAGTAAAAGAATGCTACATTCTGTTATTATAAAAAGTTCACTGCATAGGGTTTTAGTGTGTTCAGAAAGGAAACTAAATAGAGACAAAGATACATAACGATACAAAGTGATATTTTGAAAGATATGCACTCACATGAATGAACAAGAATACCTCACAAATTCTTTTGTCTATTGTCTTCTGTTTCTGTTATGTCTTGGCTAGCTTCTTCTTAGTCCAAGGTTGTTGTGCCCTGCTCTGCACACACACACACTGTAGCCTTGTTGTCAACCTTGAAGGGAGTCTGCTTCTATTTCAAGATTTTTATTTATATACACATTCCCTGGTAACAACCCAGTTAATCAGATAATGTAGATATAGTTTTCTACACGGTTTGATTTTAATTGACCTATGTATTCTTGTTATCCAGATTCAAAATTGTGTGTAATTATTTGTAGTAATGTAGTAATACTAGCTTGGCCCTTTATCAAGCTGATAAGGAAAAATTCCGGACTCCTATGGAGTAGCATTAATGGGCAGGCAGTGAGAGAGCCCCAGCTTCTGAAGAGGAGGTGAAACTGTTTTTTTTTTTCTTTCTCTTATCTCCCTCTGTCAGAGCTGTTTGATGACTTTGCTGAGGGTCATGAATGCGTGAACTGTGGGGCGATGTCCACTCCTCTTTAGAGAAGGGATGGTACTGGCCACTACCTGTGCAATGCCTGTGGACTATACCACAAGATGAATTGCGACAACAGACCCCTCATCAAACCCCAAAGACGACTGGTATATGACAATCCAGGATTTTAATCTTCAACACATCCTACATGCAGTAGGCTTGACAGCACCATTGTCTCTGTCTATTTCTCTTACCTTCTCTTCTACCCAATTTTCTTTGTTTCTCTTTCTCTCTTTGCGTGTTATAATGCAATAAGGAGAAATCATAAATATTTACTGGTTTACATGTCCTTATACTGATATAATATGCTGATTTACTATATTTGTTCACATCTAATTTACTTCTCTCTTGCACAGTCTGCATCTTGGAGAGTGGGTTTGTCCTGCACTAACTTTCACACCACAACCACACTGTGGAGAAGCTATACAGACGGAGAGCCTGTCTGCAATGCCTGTGGCCTTTACATGAGACGACATGGGGTCCCTCGTCCCCTAGCCATGAAGAAAGAGGGGATTCAGACTCGCAAACGCAAAGCCAAAAATCTCAACAAGACAAAACCCGGTCCGTCCCAAAATGTGCCTATCTGTGCACATGCATGTGGGTGTGTAAAGTAACGCTGGTCTCTGTGTTGTAGGGACTCCAGGCACTGATGGCCACACCCCCAACTGTACTCCCAGTGTCCCTAGTATTTCCGAAGAGCCTTGTCAGATAAAGACAGAACCAGACACATCCAGCTTATACTCACACTACAACAACTCACACGCACAGGTGAGTCAATAAGACTCCTATTTAGACAATTATTTTTCTGCTCTTAAAACAGCTGAATCAGAATCACAAGTAATTCACTTAGGACATTTACTCCTCCAAAATTCTACTTGGTGCAATGGTGCTGCTAGTGGTAGATAACGTAAATTGACAAAATACACAACCAACCAATATCACCGTACAGATAGTCTAGTTGACGGCGCAGTTCTAGCAATAAATCTGTCGTTGTATGAAAAAAAAACACTCCCTACCTCTCTCTCACACTCACACAACCCTCTTTACCCAGCTGTCTCTCTGTCCCGTCAGGTTTCAGCCTTCCCAGCATATACCAGTACCAAGGGTGGGGTCCTGCCACTCCAGCTGTCCCATGGAGGTCATTTAGGGCCCTCTGGCATCAATAATGAGCCCTGGAACAGCCTAATATTGGCCTAAGACATAAAGGGCCATCACTGACACCTCACACAAACCCAGAGCACAACTAGTGTAGATGCCTTTCTGAGCTCCGGAACCAAGTTAGATCTGGATCACAAACACAAAAACCAGCTAGGCCTAAGAAGAGAGAAATGAAACACGAAAAAATTATTTATTTAAGAGCAGAAATGCATATATATATACATTAAAACGTAAAGCACAAGTTGCAGGCCTTGTTTGCATTCCCTCTGCTGACAGGGCTTTACAGTGTGTGAAGGACAATACAAGACAGGACAAAAACAATCCTTTGATTTAATTTTCCCTAACCAGTGTGTCACTGTTGAATGGCCTCCATCACTCCTTATAGAATCATCGCCTACTGCAAAACCAATGCTTTCAATTAATTTCTCAATTTTCTAATGTGTTACTATTAGCTACTATGACATTTGCATCTTGATCATCTTTAGTGTGCTTTCCTTTTTGTAATATAAAAAAATAAATGTATGTATATGATGTCTTCTTTTACTGATGAAATACCTAACCTGAGGAATAAGCTAGCTGATTGTGATTATTGGGAAGTGAATTTGTTGGCACAAAGAACTGTGATGACAGTTCACATAAAACTATGATTTAGAAGAGTCAAATGAGATTTACTGTTGGAACAACTTCAGAGGCCTCCTATATCTTTTCCAACAATCCCGTTTATCTGATTTGGAATTCCAGGTCTAGAATGCCTTTATAGCCAGTCAGAATAAAGTATTCAGAAACAAATTTGTACATCCATAAAATGGGCAGATAATGTGTCCACAAGCAGAAACTTTCTTTTCAGTGTCTTCATTTTAAATGGGTAAGTTATATACCCATGATATTTACTGAATTTAATTTAGTATTATATGCCTTAACGTGCTTGTGAAAAACATACATTTGGTAGGGTACGTTTAGGGGCTAATGTCACATGTAATTGGCCATAAGTATAGTACATAAACATACATTACTATGGGAAGAAATCACTCCAGATGAATTGTATTACACAACATTTTGGTGTACTTGAAGCCTTTAGTGTGCACCTGTCACTGTACTCTGAAACCTAATACAGCATTTTAACAAGTCACATTGTTATACATACAGTATCTCACAAAAGTGAGTACACCTCTGACATTTTTGTAAATATTTGAATATATCTTTTCATGTGACAACACTGAAGAAATGACACTTTGCTACAATGTAAAGTAGTGAGTGTACAGCTTGTATAACATTGTAAATATGCTGTCCCCTCAAAATAACACAACACACAACCATTAATGTCTAAACCGCTGGCAACAAAAGTGAATGCACCCCTAAGTGAAAATGTCCAAATTGGGCCCAAAGTGTCAATATTTTGTGTGGCCACCATCATTTTCCAGCACTGCCTTATCCCTCTTGGGCATGGAATTCACCAGAGTGTCAAAGGTTGCCCCTGGAGTCCGCTTCCACTCCTCTATGACAACATCGTGGAGCTGGTGGATGTTAGAGACCTTGCGCTCCTCCACCTTCCATTTGAGGATGCCCCACAGATGCTCAATAGGGTTTAGGTCTGGAGACATGCTTGGCCAGTCCATCACCTTTACCCTCAGCTTCTTTAGCAAGGCAGTGGTCGTATTGGAGGTGTGTTTGGGGTCGTTATCTTGTTGGAATACTGCCCTGCGGCCCAGTCTCCGAAGGGAGGGGATCATGCTCTGCTTCAGTATGTCACAGTACATGTTGGCATTCATGGTTCCCTCAATGAACTGTAGCTCCCCAGTGCCGGCAGCACTCATCCAGCCCCAGACCATGAGAGTCCCACCACCATGCTTGACTGTAGGCAAGACACACTTGTCTTTGTACTCCACACCTGGTTGCCGCCACACACGCTTGACACGATCTAAACCAAATAAATGTATCTTGGTCTCATCAGACCACAGGACATGGTTCCAGTAATCCATGTCCTTAGTCTGCTTTTGTTCAGCAAACTGTTTGCGGGCTTTCTTGTACATCATCTTTAGAACAGGCTTCCTTCTGGGACGACAGCCATGCAGATCAATTTGATGCAGTGTGCGGCGTATGGTCTGAGCACTGACAGGCTGACCCCCCACCCCTTCAACCTCTGCACCCCTTCAACCTCTGCACCCCTTCAACCTCTACACTAATGAGTCACATGACACCGGGGAGGGAAAATGGCTAATTGGGCCCAATTTGGACATTTTCACTTAGGGGTGTACTCACCTTTGTTGCCAGCGGTTTAGACATTAATGGCTGTGTGTTGAGATATTTTGAGGGGTCAGCAAATTTACACTGTTATACAAGCTGTACACTCACTACTTTACATTGTAGCAAAGTGTAATCTCTTCAGTGTTGTCACATGAAAAGATATACTCAAATATTTACAAGAATGTGAGGGGTGTACTCACTTTTGTGAGATACTGTATATTATGGGTCACTATCCCTGCTGAAGATATGAGCAATTCAAGACACTGGTGACATTTCTCAATGCTGGCTATTTGATCTGACCAATCTGTATGTATTCCTTAGTTAGAGCAGTGACATCATTAATGAAAAGCTGTATCACCCCCTTGTTGAAGTATTCAATTAATCTCTCCCTGAGAAGCTCAGCATATTTGTCCTGTACTGTGTCTTTCCAGCATTGCTCAAAAGACATTCGTAGTTTAGTGCAAATTATGTAGCATATTTCAGGGTCAAAATTGTAATCATGTGCAAATGCCTTTCCTATCTCTAAGTACTCCTCCAAACATTCTATTTTGTTTACAAGAGTGGGGTGCACAGCCTCAAGCATATTTGTTATTTCCTTTATGAATAGTTCTCTCTCGTCCTGCAATCCTGGTGCAGAAACAATATACATATTTTTTAAATATGTTTTTCTTCCCTGTTCTGGAGTAATGGGATCCAGACTGAATTTAAAGTTAATGTCTTCTTGGCTCAGCCATCTTTTGATTACCATGAACTGAATTTCACTCAAGGGGAATAAATTCTTTCTAGGGCTTTTTTTTACCCTATTCATGTAGTTGTCATAATGGTGACTTCCAGATATTAGCTCAAACTGGGCATAACATATGTCTCGATATAAAATCTCTTTGTTTCCCCTAAAGCCCCAGCACTTTCTGTACCCAATATAAGTTCTAACTCCATATTGGGTGTACCATTCATCAGCCTTCTGCATTAGATTTAGCATACATGGTCCAATGTTTCTTGATAAACAGGGGCTGTGCAAGGTGAATATATACACACACCAGTCTTTAGAAACATCCTCTGATACAAGAAGTTCATCAGTTTGTTTGATGACAATATCTTCACTGTGTTGTCCATTGTTATAATTTGGGTAGAAGGGTCCGTACATGATGACTTCCTCTGGTTTCTCTAGAATACCCCATGAATGCTGCTTATCTTCTAATCCACATTCCTCTGTGATGTCTTCATAAAAGCTCACAAATTTCTTGTTGATGGAGTCTTTGAGGTAAACACAATTGACATCATCCCCAGAGTTGATATGCTTAAGAACTCTGTTGACAGAGTTTATTGGGTCGGTCCAGGATCGTAGCCTATCTCTGCCACTGGATATCAAATTCTTGGTTTCAGCATTTAAATAAACATCAGCCCCTCCCTGGTCCTCACTGCCTCCATCCAACTGAGGCCATTCACGCTTCATTCCTTAAAAAGGGAAATAAAGATTTGTCCAAAAAGCAACTGTTTGAGATTTGAATTGGCCCTACAAGAGTTACAATAGGTATTAGTGATGAAAGTATGGTATTTTTTTAACCTTAGTACTCGCAAGAGGTTCGAAACAGGTTTGACAACATTGTAAAAAACTGGTAGTCCTGTAAAAGTCACCTCCCATTAGCCCCAGCCTAGGCAGCAGCTTCTCTTACTGGGGTAGGAACAGAAATCAAAATATAACATAATACATGATAATACAATATAGTACAATACAGTTCTGGAAAAAATTAAGAGACCACTGCACCTTTTTCTTTCCTTTCCAAAAAGGTCGAAAAGGGAAGTTTTGAGTGAGGAACAGAAGCGTTCAATTTGCAGTGGTCTCTTAATTTTAACCCTTTTGTTCCTCACAAAGAACCTTCCTTTTTGACTTTTTTGGAAAGGAAAGAAAAAGGTGCAGTGGTCTCTTAATTATTTCCCCCTGTTATGTGTTGACATAAGTCCCATAACGAAACAAACAATACAAAATTATAAAATATATAATGCATCTATGAGAAATTGGAATACATAAAACCCAATTAATATGGATGGAAGTTCAGCAGAAATCCATTCAGCACAGTACATGGATCTCCTGTTAATAGCATGACTAAATAAAATGCTATTTTTATTTTCACGTCCTGACGCAACAAGCCTGGCCTGCCAGTGAGAACCAACACTCTCTCCCTCATTTGGGGCACAGACACCTGTTCATTTTTTGGTTTTGCCCTCACCTGTGTTCACCTGTGTTCCACCGTCCACATTTAAGTTCCGTCTTCCCTTATGTGTCTTGTTGGTAAATGTTTGGATTCCGTTCCATTGTACGTTGTTCTGTTTTCAGTTTTCAAGTTTCATGTTTTAGTTACTTTAATAAAAGTCCTCTGTTCTCCCTGGGCATATATCCTGCCTCCTTCTGCAACATTACAATTATGAACTTTTGTTAGAAGCGTAGAGTCGTTTTCTACTCACAGAGAATGATCAGTTATATTGACTTCCTGTTTCAAGATTCCTTCAACTCAAAATAAAGTGGAACTAATCTGTTCACTTCTGCTTCAGTTAGGTGATAATCTTTATTTTATATGCAGAATTACTTGTCCTAAATACAGTATCTGTTCAATTTATGTAGTTCAGCATGAGACAGAGTAGAGAAGCTGAGAAGTCAGTTAACTGACTGCTGTTTAATCTATCTTCACTTGTCAAGCCACCTTAGTGCAGAAAAGCCAGATAATGTACTCCATAGGTCTATCTGAGCTCCACCCTGTGTTAGCCTAAAATTCCTTCATAAACTGTAAACCATTTCACTGTAAAATGACACCACTGATGTCTGCTAGGCCATATCCAGTCTGGCAAGTTCATCCAAGGTTGTAAATACTTTCGTGTCATTTACATTTATCATTTAAGCGATTTTTACAGATGCTCTTATGCAGAGCGAATTAAGGTAGTGCATACACATTTTTATATTTTTATGCTGTATACAGCAAAAACAGTCCTACTAGAAAGAAGCTAAATATTCTTAAATATAATCAAATTGTCTCCTGTTGAACAAAAAAATCTGCCAATTTTGCTTGGCAAGAATTCTTAAAACTAGCATAAAAGTCTAGCCACTGAAAAACAGTAATGGGCTTTAAAACTAGACAAAAATGCCTAAATGTTAGCAATTGTGCTTATTACAAGCAATGAAAAATGTATTACTTAAGATAGACTTACTTTAAATTAGTATTTGGGTCTCTTGATTGAGCTGACCTTAAGAATGTATACCTTGATCTAAGATTAATAATTAGTAAAAAGGCTTACAATAAGACGCAATTTCTTCCAAAAGCATAATAAAAATAAGTGGCTTTGTCTTAAATAAAGGCACCAGAAGCATTTGTATTTTTTGCATTTTTTAATTTAAACAATGGCAAACTCTGCAGAGCTTTTTATTGAAAAGAATTTCACAACGAAGTCCATCTATCAGGACAAGACTATTTTCTCCATAATCACACAATCCCAAGGATTCCAGATCAATCTCAAACAGACTGAGAAGTGATTTTCTAATTGGTTAGGGGTAACCCTAACACAATGTCAAAAAAGTCCAGCTATTCTAACAGCGTAACATTCCAGTTGCTGGTTTGCATAATATCCCAGAGGAACAAGTTTGACACCAACAAACCTGTGGCTGACCTGTGACAAACTTTTTCTGAAACACAACTTTGTCTGAAAAGAGACTCAAAAACAGAGTGTGAGGCAGACAGAGACTCTCAAAGTACACACGCAATGAAGGTCTTCCACTCACCAATGGCTTTTTTGTAGGAGAGGGTTACATCTTGGTCATGGTTGGAATCTTGGAGAATTTCAGTTTGCAATACTGGTAGCAGTGTGGAAATACATTTAGTGTAAGTGAGGTGTAGGGAATAATAATTTTAGAATTTAGCAGTTATGTATAGTGGTTAAATAATAGAGAACCCGCAAAAATCAAGGGTGAAAATACATTCGGTATTTATTGGAATAATACAGCAGAGTTGTCATTTTCAATGAATGTCCAAAATCTTCTCACTGGTTACAAGCTGATATATACATTGAAGGGTGTGTCTACCTAGCAAAGATCATGTTTCCAAGACAGTAACCCCCATGCCAGATGGTCAATGTAAACATTCCTGTGGTTATCAGAACACAACCTACAGAGAGATAACCTAAACACGGATGTTTCTGTTGTTCTCATTATCTAGGCACATTCACTTCCAATGAAACGTACATTCATATTGTCTTAATACTGTGTGAATACTTAATTCTTAATGCTCAGATTCCACAATAATATGCCATGAGGTAGAGCAGACCCTCTGGAAAATTCTCACTGTCAAAGGTGGTCACTGGCCTGCTTCCAATGGCGATCATGCAGTTGTCTTCGGAGACGAGCACAACTGGACAAGACAGGTCGCTGGCGCAGGAAATAATTTGGGTCTTCTGATGTCTAGATGACAAATATTAATGTAGAAGATCCGAAAAACACCACAAGTAACAAAAATACCTTGACCTGGACTATGACACGGAATGGTCAGATGGTGATTTCTACATTAAAAACCTAGCCACGTTAACCCCGACATCTCTAGGAAAAGATTTTGTATATATTTTTTGCAAATACTGAACGCACCACAGCAAGTTTCAATAAAGCTACTCCTATACAATAACAGCATGTACAACACATCTCCTTTGCCAATGTGAAAATGACAAAAGCTTATCACCGAAAATAGTCGAACAGAACATATAATGTATGCATGAATAACTGCAACATGCAGTATAAAATACTGCAGAAAATATCACCGTCAGGACATGGAAAAGAGCCTCGCTGCTTGCGCCCAGCTTTCTAGGTGGCGCGGTGCTGGATGGGAAGAGCAGTGTGGCAGGACTCTGAACACGGCTGTGGAATGATCCACTGGTTTGACAGAAAAGGCACAATACAAGGCTTTGCCATAAATAACCACTCAAGAGATCTCAAAATATAAACTTGGACAAATCAAGATAGTGACCTCACATCTATTCAAAATTTTTGGAGGCTTCATGGCTTTCTTCATGACACCATAAAACTGCACCTTTGAATGGAAGCTATCCCATCTGTCCTTCACCTCAGAGATGTACCGGGAATTGGTTGGTTGAATAATTCTCCGCAGCTCACCCAAGACTTGAAATATAAATTCAAATACAGATCGAAAATTCATTCAAACCTAATTTCCATTGCTAGTCCTGGTCAAAACACTTTGATGACTGATATCCCTTCAAAAAAGACTTCTAATGTCTAAGGAATATGAAAATTATGTCAAGATCCCTGCAAATGTCTACATGGAAGAGCTAAAATGTGAGGACTGATTACAAGGGGAAAACATTTACTTACGTGATACACTTCTCTGAAACATGGGTAAGCCTCTAGAACTTTTGTCTGTCTTGCTCCTTTCAAACATCGGAGGTAATGAAGCGTATTCGAGACTCGAACTTCAGGTCCAGCAAATGAGTTATCGCAGCTTTGTTCAGCTTCTTGGACATGTAAATTTCTTGGAGAGTCTTGTAGTGTCTTGCCTGGGTTTTCTGGCTGACACCTGAGGCATACAAAAAGAGAAGAGAGAACTTCATATGTTTCCAAATGAAGTTAACAGTAAGGAGGAACTCAGGAAGTAACAGGATTCATTCAGTCATGCCTGTAACATGTTATAATATTGCACAAAATATTTAACAATGGAATACTAACATCCCTGGACAGACACTAAAGCTGTTGCATTTCCGCTGGTGGTGTATGTTTATTTTTTTATTTTTCTTTACCAAAGAGAAAATGCAATACATACATCCTTCATCACTGCTATTCTGGTGTTGCACTGGGGTGCTGAATCTATTAGGTGACTGTTGCTGAAGAATGGTTGATGCACTGGAATCTCCATCGTAGTCACTAGATGTAACAACTGCATGTTACAACCATGTAACATGCAGATGTTACATGGTTGTAACATCTGCATGTTACATGCAGATGTAACCTCTTCAACTTTCTAAAAAAGTTGAAAAGGAAAGTTTTGAGTGAGGAACAGAAGTGTTCAATTTGCAGTGGTCTCTTAATTTTAACCCTTCTGTTCCTCTTTTCCTTTTTTGGAAAGGAAAGAAAAAGGTGCAAGTGGTCTCTATTTTTTCTAGAGCTGTATATTTAGGGGTTCAAGCAGCAAAGCTGCGGAACCCTATTGTAATTGTTAGTTTTTTTAATTATTATTATTAGGGGTCCAAGCAGCGAATCTGCGGAACCCTATTGTAATTGTTAGTTTTTTAATTATTATTAGGGGTCCAAGCAGCGAAGATGCGGATCCGTATTGTAATTGTTAGTTTTTTTATTATTATTATTAGGGGTCCAAGCAGCGAAGCTGCGGAACCCTATTGTAATTGTTAGTTTTTTCATTATTATTATTATTCTGACATTTTTTCAAGTTCACCTACTTCTGCTGGCAACATTTTTTGTAACTTTGCACGCTGATAGAGGGCTATCCCAAACTAACGCACAGCAATTTTGTTGTCCATAGGCCCATGCGTCTGGCGCCACCATCGGGTCAAAGTTGCGATTTTCAAATGCACATAACTCGGGCTCTGACTGCCCTAGAGACATAAATCTGAAAAATCATATCATATGATGCATGGGCAAGTGCTGAACAACTTTGCAAGAGGCCGTTTTCATTTCCGCCACATTGGATTTTCCGCCATTTTGAATTATCTGAAAATGCTTAGAACTTTTTCACAGGCCACATATTTTGAGCAATCTTCCTGAAAAACGTCACAGATGATCTTCAGACCAATCCTAAAAAATTTTATTTGATGGATTTTTGATATGCGAGACCGTTTTTACATTACAGCCAATCGAATATGGCAATGAGGCTGTCAAACAGAACGTGAGGGTGTATCTTAGCAACCGTTTGTCATATAGTCACCAAACTTGGTATCCATGGTTGGAAGGAGGATTAGAGGAGGCACTATACCAGAAAGTCTCTTTGAAGGCTCATTACGGCTGAATGCAAACAGATATTTCAAGCAAACTTGGTCTGTTGCATGATGGTATTACATTGCTGTACTGCAGTAAATAGGAAGTTGGTAGTGCAAACCATGTGACCGCCATGGGCCAATGAAATTCAAGCTATGAATTAAAGGCTTTAAAAATGTTTGATTGCCATCAAACTTTATCAGTATATGCTCCTATAGGCCCCCAACAACCATTAAAAATATAGACCGGGATCAGCCATTGGGGGGTGCTACAGTGCAACATCAAAGTTGAGATTTTCAAATAGCGATTTCTCTGTGCTGCTTGGACCTAAACTCACCAAACTCATCTCAAATGGTGCTGCTTGTTGAGCCAAACCAAATTGCGTCTCACATTAATGAGTTCTGTCATCTTGATTTCCGTGAACTTTGAATATATTACATCAAAACTAAAACAAATCAGTCCTAGGCCATTTGGTCGGATTTTAAGAAAACTTCAGCAGAAGCACCTTTTGGCTATGCATATATACAATCATAAAAAAGTTGGAATT
This sequence comes from Esox masquinongy, assembly GCA_016801175.1. Taxonomy (NCBI): domain Eukaryota; kingdom Metazoa; phylum Chordata; class Actinopteri; order Esociformes; family Esocidae; genus Esox; species Esox masquinongy. Next base: position 24,224 of record JACXGI010000977.1, read on the forward strand.
TCATAATATAGTGGCCACTATATGCCAATCAATTTAAGTATCATGCGTTGTATGTTCACATTGGCATGCAAATGGCCTAGAAGGCCAAAAACACCAATAAGGCTTACAAGGCTTAAATGACCTAGAAGGCCTATGAGACCTACAAGCCATTTAAGGCCTTAAAGGGGCTAAAAGGCCTATAAAATCTTAACACCACTTTCTTTTACCTTAAGATCACCTCATACACTGTGATATGCCTACATCTCTAATAGCTTACCAAGTATGTGTCTGTGAGATTAAGCCGACTGACAAGTTGTCACCAACAGCCTTGTAGAAAGTGAGGGGGAATTTGGGGCACTAACCCGATACTTGTTTAATTTAAAGGCCTATGACCACCAAAACACTTCCCCAAGATTTTTGGGGGTGCTACAGTGCATCATTAAACTTGAGATTTTGAAATCACCATATCTTTTGAACACCTTTGACCTAGTCACCAACTGTATTTCAAAGTGTGTATCATATTCTAAATACACAAAATGTGCACGTATTGGACATAACACTTATATCACTTCAATATCACTTCAAGCATAATAGCACAAAGAATCAGAAACAGATTTATTACCAAGTAGTTTTTCACATACAAGGAACTTGCTTTGGTCTGATGATGCATAACAATAAACCAATAGTGCACGGACAATAACAGGCAAATGCATAAGTTCCAAATACAGTACAATTAGTGACACACTAATAATAGAAGATATGAAAAAGTGTTTACAGAATAAGAATGAGATTCTATATGATTGTTTGGTGTCAGTGGGTTCAGGATTACAGTCAGTGTCAGCGAGGGACATGGGTCTTGTTGATGAGGCCAGCAGTCGGGAAGATAATGTACTTTGGTCCTGATGGAGCTCAGCCTCCTGCCGTTGGGCAGTGGTTCAAAGAGTTTATGCCCAGGGTGGGAGGGGTCTGCCACAATCTTTTTTGCCCGCCTCTGGGCCCTGGCTGTGTGCAGATCTTCAAGGGATGGCAAGTTGCAGCCAATGACTTTCTCAGCAAAGCAAATGATACACTGTAGTATGCCCTTATCCTTGGCAATGGCAGCAGCAGCGAACCAGATGGTGATGGAGGTGGTGAGGATAGGGTGTAGATGTGATGTCAGTGTAGAAGTGCACCACCATTGGATTTGGTAGGTTGTAGTTCTTGAGCTGCCACAGGACACTCAAGAACTACAACCTGGTGAGAGAGCTGTTGTTCAACTCACACTTGAGGTCTGGATAGTCAGTGAAATGACTTTTTTATCCGTCCACTTTTGTGTAAGGTTTTGCAGAAAGAGTTTTGAATATTGAAACGTGGAAACAGGTGAATAGTGTTTACAGTTATGGGAAAGGTGTGTGCTTTTTTGGGAATGACATAAGAGGATGGGTTTTTGTGCTATGTGACCCATCTGGATAACAAGTAGTTCGCTATTTATGATATTTAGCACCGTATTACATCATTTGCATTATAATAATGATGTAAAAATGTTGTTCTGTCGACATACTTTGGCCTCTTACTGATATTTTAATGAGAAATACAAACTGCGCTACCAGTCCTCTGCTGCCATCCAGTGGCCGTTTGGTGTAATTATAACCTTGAAATATTGGAAGTACGAGTATTCAAGAAAAATGTTCCATGTCAATTTTAATGAAACAACAAGTTTAGAATAAAACACACATTTATGGAAATAGGTACACCTATAGGTACATTGGTTTCATTTCAACAAAGTTCTTAACTTGCAAAAAAAAAAAAACGGTCAAAATGACAGCCTTGGTAGTTTACAAACAACACAGTTATTCCATTATGACATGGTGTTGCTGCAAGAAAGCAAAGACCCATTATCTTTGGCACCGTGTACTTTACTTCGTCTGGGATGAAAGGTAGCAAAATAAAGGAACAAATGTGGTATGTCTGATTGTTTAAATCAAGCCAGACAAGACAGTCTCAAAATCAAACCTTGGCCCACTGGTTTTGACTCTAGCATACTTAATACTACTAATTCAGCTCACTGTAAAGTTACACCTACCTTACAACAGTCAATTTGTCAAGTACGCTCAAACATTACTTTTTTTATCTATTGGCCTAATTTCTTTTAGGAACATGCATGAATTGCTTTTAATTGTCAACCACATTTTAAATCCGGGGAGAAAAACAAAACACTCAACCCCATGAAAATAGGCTATATAAATGCCGGCATTGAATCGGGTTGGTCAACCTAGACTTGAAAAACTTTTTGGCTTTTGGGCTGCTTATATATAAGCTTTAGTAAGGGGCCGAACAAGAACTTATCCTTCTCAAACAATTACTTCATTAGTAACAGACCATTAGCACAGCCCCGGGAAATAATCTGTAGCCTATTGATTTTGTTAATGTGCAACCGTATCATCAGCTCCTTAACCGGTCAGGAATGCAATAATATCAGATGCATATAGCTCCACTTCTGATGTCATTGCACCCTCTTCAAGGTCTGCTGGTACTTTCTCTATTTCAAGCCAGACAAATCTGAAACGGGAAACCAGGCCCAGCTGTTTTGACTTTTGTGTGCCTTGTATTGCTACTTCATCTCACTTTGAAGTTACCCCAAACATCCAACAGTCTACATTGCCTGACCAACAAAATGTCACTTTTTGGATTTAAATGAGATACTTAAGAGCCTATGATTGAATTATTAATGAAATGATTAATATGTTTCAGCTGGTTACCATTATTTTTACACTGACAGAGCTAGCGAGTAGCTTCTCATTTCTCAAACAACTATGTCGGAAGACGGATCCCGTGGTCGTGGAAAATACGTTACTGTGTTTCAGAAGGTTGAAAATATTGGCCTGCATCAAGCCAAGAAAACTTAAGGAGATTGCTGAAATTGCTTGAATTGGGTTAAGAACTCTCAAATGCATTATTAAAACCTGGAAGAAAAGTGGTGAACCTTCAACTTTGAACCGTCAAGATTAGAATCTGGAGCAATGGAGAAAGGTCATGCGGTCTAATGAGTCCAGACTTATTCCAGCCTATCAAAGAGCAATAGGTATGTCAGGGTAAAGCACATGAAGTGCATGAAAAAAAAAAATACCTCATGCATAGTGCCCACTGTACAAGCCTCTGGAGGCAGTGTCATGATCTGGGGTTGCTTCAATTGCTCACACCTAAACTCAGCAACTTTATTTGGCAATAAAATGAAGTCAGCTGAGTACCTGAATGTACTGAATGACCAGGTTTTTCCATCAATTTATTTTTTCTTCCCCAATGCCACAGACATATTCCAGGACAACAATGCCAGAATTCCTCAGGAACAAATTGTGCAAGACTGGTTGAGGGAGCATGAGGAATCATTTTAACACAGGAATTGGCCACCACAGAATCCTGACCTTAGCTCCAATGAAAGTCTTTGGGATGTGCTGGAGAAGACTTTACGGAGTGGTTTGCCTCTCCCGTTGTCAATAATAGATCTCAGCCAAAAATGTATACAACTCTGGTCAGAATTGAGTGATGTGACGTTGCATAAGTTTGTTGAAAAAAAAAGAAATATTAGGGTGTGCAACTTTTTTGGGGCCAGTCAGCGTATTTCTCAAGTCCCCTCATGAAAGACGTGAATAGCACACACCCAATCTGGTCAACTGACATAAAAGTTCCAACATGTGCTAACAGCTATGCCTTTAACATGATCAGATCAAGTTGCCATGGTGACTCTGGAATGCTTCGCCCCGCCCATAGCCCAATGCTTCAAGCGCCACCTATCGGCCAAAGATTAGATTTTCAAAAGCTCATAGCTTTTGCCCCAATTGTGGTACAGACATAAAACTTGCAAAATATGATGTGGAAACAGGTGCTGTACAACTTTGCAAAAGACCGTTTTCATTTCTACCTGACTACAATTTCCACTATTTTGAATTTTCTGAAAAACCTACCTTTGAGAAGTAGTCCCAGGCTGTTCGTCACATTTTCAAGAAACTTCACAAATAGCATCTGTGGATATTGCCCTTTAATAATTATTAACAATATTAGGCATTTCAAACACAGCAGATGTCATTTGTCAACAACTTCCTGAGTCCTACAATTTTACAAGAAGTGAAAGCATGTCTCCCACAACCGTTTGTCAGATTCTCACCAATTTTGGTATGCATCATTGGTATGACAAGGTAAGGTCATGTGCAGTGTGTGGTGCTAATTGGCCATTTGAGGGCGCTGTTCCAGAAAATCACATGAAATGCTCATTAATCCTGAACACAAACAGGCCAATACAACCTATCAGGCCTATCCTCTTATGGCATTCTTACTGCTTGGACACCTTAATTGTTGCTTGCAGCTATATTTATCATTTTTTCCCCTTGAAACCGCTGAATAACTCAAAGTCCTTGGTGAAAAGTGATAATAAATTGGACCACTGAAAATATAGACCACGTATACCTACCACAGAGACGCGACCCCATTGCTCCATAGGGGACGCCACAGGCCACACCCAAGTTCAGTTTTCTCACAATGATTCCATCTCCACCCCGATTTACCTAGAATGCTAATTTTGTGTACCTGCCTTATTCCTCATGATGAACAAAAAATCCTCAAGAACCCATAAAATCCGCCATCTTGTATTTTTCTGTATGGTGGATATTTGGCAAAACATATAAAAATGTACTTAAAATCAACAATAAGTTCGATCGACCTGCCCTTTGGCTTACAAGTGTCTCATACATGCCGCCCTATAGGGTGATAAGGAATAAGAGATACATTGCAAGATGGCAGACAAAATGGCTGACCAGTGTAAAACAAATGCATCCACACACCTCATTCATGGCCAAATTATATAAATTGGACCAATGAAAATATAGACCACGTATACCCACAAACAAAGAGACCCGACCCGATTCCTCCACAGGGGGCGCCACAGGCCATGCCCACATTCAATTTATTCACAATGGTGCATTTTCCACCCTGATTGACCTAGAATGCTGATTCTTTATGTACATGGCTCATTTCTCATTATGAACAAAAAAGCCTCAAGAACCCATGAAGTCTACCATCTTGGATTTTTCTGTACAGTGCAAATTTGGCAAAATCTATAAAAATTTACTTAAAATGAACATTAAGTCCGATTGACCTGCCCTTTGGCTTACAAGTGTGTCATACATGCCCCCCTATAGGGTGATAAGGAATAAGAGATAAATTGCTAGATGGCTGACAAAATGGCTGACCAGTGAAAAACAAATGCATCCATCCAGCCAACATGTCCATGTGGGCCCCACTTGGGTTATATTTGTGCATCATGGGTTTGAAGTAGGCGCAGGCTCTAAATGGTTATCTTTGTTTGTACCCCATTAGGTTAACAATTTGGGCCACATATGGGCAAACCCACATGGGTTATAGTGTGGGTCCCAAATGGGCCCTTAATCATTTCTTAGTGGGCTGCATTGTAGGCAATCTTGTGGTTTTTCCCAGGGATACTGATTGGGACCCAGAAGGTTTATCCTTTGTCATAATAAAATGATTTATGTTCACAGTGCACGGGATAAAATTAAGAGGAAAAAAAAAACAGTATATGACCGCCCCCTCCCCTCTACAATGCACTCGCGCCGGCGTTTTCCAAGCTCAATCCCACTCGCTGTTGTTGGAAAACAAACTGGCCAACACTGATTAAGAACACCCTGTACCATAAGGTAAGTCCTCTAGTTTCTATGCTGTATGTATTTTGAGCATGTTAGCTATCAGCAAACTAATTGTTTTAGTGTGGCTAGGTGGTACGTTCTCCTTCCTTGACAGGATTTGAAGTGTTATTTCCTCACTTGACAAGTCTATATAACGTTATCGCTTGCTAGCGAGCTAACGTTAGGTGGCCATCAACTTTTCAAGCTTGAGCAGTAACGATGCTAGCAAAAGGCTCACTAATTTATAGCTAATGTTATTCAGTGGGTAGTTACCTACAGTGAAGTTAGGCAAGCCATAATAATCAAGCCTTAATTAAATTGTCGTGTATTAGCCAGCTAGCAAACGTTATCAGCAAGACCATACTAGTTAAATCTAGTTAACGTTAGTTTGACAACTAACAATGTAGCTAGCTAGCTAACATTAGCATTATGTTTGTGTGGTGAGGAAACAGGTGCTAACTTATTGCTTTTTATGAGTGGTAGTAGATATCCAACTTTTGGTGCGTAGGTTAGTTGCAAGTATGTTTTAATGATAACTATAAACTTATAACAGTACTGTAGAGAAATCAGGCTTGCCAACCAATGTACCTAGCTTGCACGTTCACCTGAGGTGGTGGGAGCTAATTTTGCATTTTGAAGTAGATATACTACTATAACTATTCCTTCGTTTCCACAATGCTCTGTACTTTTGTTTTAATGGATGATTTAGCCTATATCGTTTACGTTAAGGTAAAGGCTACTTCCCCCACATTATCCTTAGATAATTTTACTTGATAGAAACTGTTAGAACTGATAGAAGCTGGATAAGGTTGTTAATAGCTAACTATAGGGCGCCAGATAGCGCCATTCAGTGAAGTGCCGTTTTTAAGAAATGCATTTGCTACTCCTAATAAATCACGAAGTAAAACATTTCATGCAGAAAGTTTTTTACAATGTTAGACAATGTGTTATCCCATAAGGTAGTGTAGACATTTGACCAGACCCTATGAGAGATTCAGACATGTTATAAAGACCTGGCACCACAAGCATATCCCTAACAAATTGTGAAGAAAAACATTCTACATAAAATGTTTTACCATTTTAGGAAAGTTGGGTGGTCTATTCCTATGTAGCAATGGTAGAGAGATGTTAATAAATTAGTGAGAGATTCAGTGACATTCTGTAAAACGTCCTCTCTCCATGAAGGAAGGGTCGAGGTCTGGCTCCTGATAGCAATGGGGGATTGCATCATAAGAGGTGAAAGACTAAGCAGGAGAGAAGGTTGTGTTCATAATGAAGTGTGATTCGATGTAGTGCCATACTCTGGTATTAGAATATTTCGTTTAACAAAACAGAGCCTGTCACTTCACGGGATTTGAAGTGTTTATAATTCTTAATATAATCAGTAATAAACCCATGATGACACCATATTATGCCAAATTTCAATAATATACTCTTTAAAACATGCACCCTCATGTGGTTTATGATGACAATCTGAAAACTCCCTTTTCTTTTTTTTTCTTTTGCTGTTTCTCATGCAGCTGTTAGGTAATCATGTGCAAAACGCATTGGTAGCATCATTCAAGTAATCAACATCTGTCTTTATTAACTTAATTTTAAAAGCCATCTATGAGCAACCACTTAAGTATTTTCTGCACTGTAGATGACTATTTATGTTATGTAATCATTCAGAAAACATAACCTATAACATTATAGGTTATAAGCTTTGGATTTATTCAACTTCTAAATAATGGCAGTCCATTGTAGAGTTTGAATATTGTTCAGTTAGTCTATACCTGTGTACCTGTGTTTGTTTCAGGAACAATGGACTACTTCTCTTTGAGGACCAAGCGTCGGAAAATTAAGGCTAAAGTCCAAGAGCACTTAAGGATTGTAGAAATGGAAACTCAAGACGCTAACATCCAAATATGCCTTGACAATGAAACGGCTATTTCTTTTAAAACAAACACGGATCATGATGACACTGAAACAAACACGGATTACGTTGACACTGAAACAAACATGGCAGACGTTGACCCTGAAACAAACAGAGGATTTAGACTTTGAAACAAACATGGCAGATGTTGACAGTGAAGCAAACATGGAGGATTTACACTTTGAAAAAAAACATAGCAGAGGTCGACTTTCAAATGAACATGGATGGTGAAACAAACTATGAATCCAATGACAGCAATGACTGCTTTAATGATTCGAAGTTAAAGAGAAGTTGGCTGATTGGGCATCAAGTTGTAATGGTTCCTATGCCACATTGGCCCAGTTGTTAAAAATACTAATTGATGAAGGTATTGATGTGCCCAAGGATCCCAGAATGCTTCTTGACACATTAAAAGAGTGTGCTGTGAAAGAGATTTCAAGGGGATTTTATTATCATTTGAGTTTCAAATGCTATCATCTCTGAATTGAACAAATCAGAAATTAGTCTGGATAATCTGAGAGATACTATAACCCTGCGAGTAAATATAGATGATCTCCCATTATTTCAAAGTTCAAATGTTCAGTTGTGGCCAATATTAGCTAGAATAAGTGATCTCGCAGACTCAAATGTGTTAATAATTGGTCTATATTCTGGGGGAACAAAATCCTGCTTAGTCAAATATATTCAAGTGAATTTATTCAAGATCTGACAAAACTTACTTAGGAAGGTCTACTCCACAATGCAAAGCATTATAATATCGCTTACCCTGATGCATTTATATGTGATGCACCAGCCAGGGCATATATTAAATGTATGAAAGGGCATACAGGTTAATATGGTTGTGAATACTGTGTACAGAAAGGTGTCCATGTAAACGGAAGGATGACATATCCTGACAAGGAAGCAGCACTCCGGACTGATTCACAATTTGATGGAAGGGTACAGGAAGAACACCACACTGGTGTATCTCCATTGGTAGGGTTAGGTATAGGCTTAGTTACAAGTTTTGTTTCAGATTATATGCATTTGGTTTGTTTAGGTATGGTAAGAAAGCTCATTTACCTGTGGATCAAGGGGCCCTTGAGGTGTAAATTGTCTGCGGCTGTTATGTCAGTAATCTCTGAACACATGAAATCAATGAGAAAAAATCTGCCACGTAATTTCTCAAGAAAACCAAGATCACTGTTGGAGGTTAGTCAGTGGAAAGCTACAGAACTAAGACAGTTTATATGACACACAGGGCCTGTTGTGTTGTTCAATAGACTACCAAGTAACCAGTACAGAAATGTTATGCTATTGTCTGTTGCGATGAGAATACTTCTTAGTCCAGGTCTGTGTTCAGAATATTGTGACTATGCAGAGGATTTGCTGAAATCTTGTTGGATGAAAGTGTGCAAGTCGCATATCAGAGGAAGCGTCACCAACCTTTTTCCAGCTTCTTCCCCTGTCAAGATGGGCTCTGCTTCTGCCATAATGTGGCCAGTCTGTTCGATGCAATCGGAATCGCCTCTAACCAGAATGAGTGGTGCCTCTTCACCTTGTTGGATGCCTTGAAGTATGATGAATATGACTAGGAGATCATAGGAGACTTCAAAATGGTGGCATTCCCGATGGGTCTCCAAGGTGGTTTTACCAAGTTTCCCTGCTATCTATACCTTTAGGACAGCAGGGACACCAAGGCACACTACCACAGCTGGGACTGGCCACAGCGGACCGAGTTCTCTGTGGGGAAGAACATCATGTGGGAGCCACTGGTGGACCCTCAGTAGGTGCTGATGCCACCACTGCACATCAAATTGGGCATTATGAAAATTTGTCAGAGCTCTAGATAAGGAGACGGCAGCCTTCAAGTATCTTCAAGACTTCTTCCCTAAGCTGTCTGAGGCAAAGGTCAAAGCCGGTGTCTTCATTGGATCACACAAAGAAGATGCTGGAGTACAATGAATTCCCCAAGAAACTCACTAGTAAGGAGAAAGCGGCTTGGAACAGCTTATGGAAGAAGTCTTGATGACTTCCAGAGCTCTGACAAATTACTTCATAAGGCCCAATTTGATGTGTAGTGGTGGCTTCAGCACCTTCCGAGGGTACACCACCAGGCTTCCTGGGCAATCACAAGGCTGAAAACTATCTGGTTTAGACTCTGGTGAAGAACTATGGCACAATGGGCTGTAGAATGTCCCTGAAAGTCCATATCCTTGATGCTCATCTTGATAAATTCAAGAACATGGGAGCATACTCAGAGGAGCAAGGCAAGCGCTTCCACCAGGATAAACTGGACTTCGAACGCCACTACCAAGGACAGTATAACAAGAACATGGGAGACATTTGGGGGCTGATTCATGAAAATGATTTACAGTATAATCGTAAATCTCTAGTCACTGAATCTTTTGTAATCATTTTTGCATTACTTTAGATTAAATACATGTTCATTTGGATTCATGTTGTTTTTTCTGACTATGTGAACGGAAAAAATTTGCCCATTTTCACATTGGAAATAGGTACATTTCAAAATATCACTGTTCTGGTCACAAAAGCAAAGTATGTGGGGAATAATAGCAACTTTCTGTATTTTTCTAGGCATAAGCAATTACGAAATAACACTTACTACACAGGATCAAAAAATTGTGTTACATAGTGTGGTCACTGTTGAATGTTTGGAAAAGGTAGGTGTTCATATCAGGTTTTTGAGCATATAAATTAAAATGGCTAATAATGAAATTGCAGAAGAGCGCAATTAAAAGGATGCAAGTGGTTCTTTAGTGGGTAATAATGAAGGACTGCCCAACACTGCAGGTAGACCAATAAGAGAACACCAAATGTACAGCAAAACTTGATAAGCTATGTAGCAAAAGGAAATTTAAACTAAAACAGCTTACTGTTCAAATAAATTGAATCATCTATGGTAGACTATGGAAACATAGAATTGACAAGAATAATTTTGTGCATCCAATGAACTTGAGAAGGAACTTACATTGCTTCATAATTCTGTACAACAACTATTACCTGATGAAATGCGAAAGTCAGATCACAGTAAATGGTATTTACCAAAACTTGCATGTAGAAAATTTCAAGACATTGTTAATAGCTGGTTTAAAAAAGTCTTTACATATCAGGTACCTTTGAAGGAAACTGAAATTGAAGAGCAAAGGCAGGAAAACAAAGTGTCAATGACTAAAGACAGGAGCATAATGCCAAGCACTGCTGGCAGCAGCTCCAGTCACAGCGCAACTGCTTCATCCACTCTAAGAAAGGCACAAGGAAAGAGAGCTGCACTTATGGTTTGTGCTGCAGCTTTGGGAAAGAAGCATGCTCTGGAAAGAAGAAGCAGAACTAAAAACTAGGAAGAAATCCTTTCAATTGAAAATTGGCAGTGCAGTAGCAACTGAAAAAATTGACCCACTGGAAGAATTGGAAAGAGTTGGCACAAAGCCCAATTGCTCAACATCTAGATAGAAAAGCTGAACATGTTGTTTCAACACAGAACCTTCAACACAAAACCACAGAAGAAAAGGAGAGTGCTGCTTTACAAAACCACAGCCAACTTGATCAAAGAGCAGGACATAGTCAAGGCGCTGCCCCTGGTGGTCAATTGTCACATGTGTATGTAAAACATAAATCTAAAACTAATAATTCTGAGTACTTCAAACAAATCCATCATTCTAATGCAGATATGAGCATAGATAGTTCAAGACAAAGGAAGAACACTGACAATGAGTCCAGTGTAGATATGATGAAAATCATGAACAGAATTAAATAACAGAGATGCTGATTAAAGAGCAGAGACTTTCACTTCTTGATTCACTAATCTACATGACCCTCATTCACACATTTGAACACTGCATTGAAGACAAGACAAGTAATGACTGAGACAGGCTGTTTTTCCTGGAACAAATCACTTATGGACAGCCAAAGGCTCTTGTAAGAAGCTGCCAGCACATGTATCATACAAAGGGCTACCAGATAGCTAAAAGATTATTAAAGAAAGACTTTGGAAATGTACCGTTTCTGCATATCAACAGAAAGCCTTGAACTGGAGTTCTATTACAACAGAAGATCAGAGGCCTCTACATGAGTTTGCTCAATTCTTAAAGGGTTGTGGTAACAATGTTTGACATTGATATGCTGGAAAACATGAACAATGCTTCACATATGAGATAGTTTCCAAGCTTCCATATAAGCTCAGAGAAATGGAGAACTACTGCCTATGACTACTATGAGCATAAGTGTCGAAGCTAAATTTCAACAATTAGTGGATTTTGTGGAAAGACGTTAACATTGTAACCGATCCACTATTTGGAGACATAAATGATGTCTGTTTAAAGGACTAAAGGTCAAACCCTCAAATATACAGCAGCAAGTCAGACCCTAGACTTATCCGTAAAAGAAGCAGCTTTGCTATACTATAGCAATGACAACGAAAGGAGTGTCCAGAGTACACGTGCAGTCGGCCGTTCATCATGACTCAACAGTTGTTTATTTTGTAAAAATACCATGACACAAAACATTGCAAAGAGTTAAATAATAAGGAACACAATGAGAATATACATTTCTTCAAAGAAAATCATGTTTGTTTTGGTTGTGTGACCAAAAATCATTTAAGTAAAAACTGTAAGAGACGACTGATATGTTCACAAAAACATCTGTATTACACATTGGATGAAAATGGACATTTGATGACAAAAAAGAGCGAATGTCAGTAAGCATTGCATTGGTGTCCCTGAAGAGGTCTCTCCATACAGGGGCCGGTGACTATCAGACACTATCTATGGTACCTGTACAAGTAAAATTAGAAAACTCCAATCAGAGTGCTAACTTACACTTACACTTTCCTAGATCCAGGAAGCTCTGGAACCTTTTGTACAGAGACTAAGAAACCAGCTACATGCTAAAGAAAGAAGAACTCAAATTATTTTAAGAACTTTAGGCCAGGAGAAAGCAGCTCCTGTAAGCATGATTTCTAGGCTAGAAATATCCAGTCTGGAAGAGGATAAGTTCATCAAATTGCCACCAGTCTATACACAAAACAAGATCCAAGTAACTAAAAAGCATGTTCCTACCCAGGACTTAGTGAATGAATGAAATACCTAAAGGAGGTAAAGTTGCCCCATATTGATGCAGATATTGGGTTACTGATTGGAATGAATGCACCAAAGCTAATGAAGCCTTGGAAGGTAATTAATAGCCAAGGCAATGGACCTTTTGCCATAAAAAACAGATAGGGATGGGTAGTTAATGGACTGCTAAATGGAAATGACACTGATGGGAATCAGAAGAGCCACAACATATTCAGCAATGGCATCTGTGATAAACCTGAATGAGATTCTGATCCAGCAATATAATTACAACTTTCCTGAAAGGGGTTATGAGGACAAAACAGAGATGTCAATAGAAAACAGATTTGTAGATATGTCAAGCTCTGCTAAGTAAAAAAATGGTCACTATCAACTGCAACTTCCTATTAAGAAAAATCACCCCACAATGCCAGGTAACCACCCTCTTGCAGAGCTGCACGCTCTCACGCTAAAGAACTTTAGAAAGGATCTTGAGTTTCACAAAGAATATAGTGGTTTTCTAGAAGTAATTAAGAATGGACATGCTGAAGTTGTTCCAAAAGATCAGTAAAGCACAAAGAAAGGAAAGGCATGGTACATCCCTCATCATGGAGTGCGCTTTCCATGGAAAGGTAAAATTCGGGTGGTGTTTGATTGTTCCGCATCCTTTCAAGGGACATCATTAAATGATCAGCTCATTCAAGGTCCAAACCTTACAAACACATTTCTAGGTGTAACGATTCGGTTTCGTCAAGAACCTAAAGCGAATGATGGCTGACAGAAGGAATGTTTCACCAGGTCAAGGTCGCACCAACTGACACAGACTTCCTTCGATTTCTGTGGTGGCCAAATGGTGATGTTAAGCAGAATCTGTTTGAGTATAGAATGACTGTGCATTTGTTTGGGGCAACCTCCCTATCAAGTTGCACTAGTTATGCTTTGAAACGGACTGCTAAAGATCGCAGAAATGTGATTCAATTGAGGCTAATGACACTTAAGAACAATTTTTATGATGACTTATTGAAGTCTATGCAAATTGAAGGTCAAGCAATTAAACTGCGTAAAGAGTTGAGAACTGTGTTCTAGAGATGGGTTTTGGCTCACTAAATGGGCCAGAAACGAACCAGCCGTGTTATCTTCCATATCTAAAGAGGAACAAGCCAAGGAGATAAAGGACCTCCACTTGAACAAAGAACACTTACCTGTAGAGAGAGCCCTGGGGGCTCAATGGTGTGTGCAAGAGGATACATTTACTGTTCAAGTTACTAAGAACAGTCAAGGTTGTTCCAGAAGGGGAATCCTGTCAATTGTTAGCTCAACTGTTGACCCATTGGGTGTTCTGGACAGATAGTAGGTCAGTCTTCAACCACATTAGAAATGACACAAAGTGATTTCAGACATCTGTGGCTAATCGAGTCAGTGCCATAAGAGTCAACAGCACAGTGGAGATATGTAAATACCAAGATTAACACCGCTGATTATGCGTCCCGAGGAATTACAGCTGAAGCTTTTCTGAAGTGGGGAGTTTGGAGAAATGGTTCCTCCAGGGGACTGAGTGGCTAAACTCTCCTACAGATCTCACTGCACCCTCAATCTCACATGACGATCCTGAAATCAGGAGAGAAAGGATGACAGTATGTAATGTAGTTATAATAAAGGATCAAGATGCTACCAGTGCTCTAATTCACCATTATTCAAGCGGGAGCAGATTAAAAAGAGCAGTTCCTTGGTTTTTGCATTTAAAAATACATTTCTCTGTCAAGCAAAATGAGAAAAGCTGTTCTTGTCACTGTGCAAACTCAAGAACCTAATAAAGACAAGGAAAGTTGTTTGAATGAAAAGGTTCAGAAAAACCAGTGGATCCCATAAGCTCACAGTAGAAGACTTGAATGATGCAGAAAGTACTTTTGTCAACTGCAAGGTTTCCCAAAAGAGATGGCATCCCTCAAAGAGGGTACTTCCAATGTCAGAAGTGGGTCGACGATTGAACAAAGTGGCCATGCCTGAGGAAGCAAAACATCCTGCCATCCTTCCAAAGGCACATCATGTGTCAAAGCTTGTTCTTTATCACATTGGCCATCAAGTGGGACACAGTGGAAGGAATCATATGTTGTCTAGACTAAGACAAAGATACTGGATCCCTTACGCTAACTCATTGGCGAGGAAAGCAATTTCTGAATGTGTAACATGTTGACGCCATAGTACAAGTGTTGGTGAACAGAAAATGGCAGATTTGCCAAAGGGCCGAATAACCCCTGACTTTCTTCCTTTCATTGTTTAATACAATGAAAGGAGGAATTATGCTTGTTAACAAACAAATATGTTTGATTTAACAAACAATTATGTTTGTTAAATCAAACAACATTTAACAAACAATTGTTTAATACGTTCTTAAAAAGTTCAAATGTGTCGGTTGTTAGCGTTTATAATTGCAACACAATTCAAAGCAATTCTTTCAAATTAAAACTTTTACTTATTATGTAAACAGCCTATGCTGGAAACAACAGATGTTTTCTGTGGCAGCCGCGGATTTAATAATGACAACACAACCGGGGCGCTTCCAAAAGGTTACGCCTCTTAACTTTGTCATTTGTTATACATCATCATTCTTCATGTTAGAACTATACCGGTTACAATGATTAGAATTGTGGATAAAGCTAAACTAGTTAGTTCAGATAGTTGTTTACGTTTGACAACCAAATATATTGATACTTCCTGTCCGGTAGAAACACCGTTCTTGTTAGTTATCACATCATTTCATTTTATCTACTAACAACAAACTCATCCGCTTAGATATAAATGCTGGCTATTGTCTTAATATCGCTATTAATCTCTTCAAACATAAGTACATAATACAACAATCAAAAATCGGATTTCACAAATTGCTTCAAATCATTACAAGAACGCAACACATGTCATCCAGAAGTCCCAGCATCCGCGTGCTTGCACGCACTAGTTTGTAAGCACCATTGCCTGTTAAACATTTCTACCAACGTGAAGAAAAACGTACGAGCATTAACGCAAGATTGTTAAGAAGACGCGGTTACAAAAGTTTTATTTACCTGAAATAACATATCTTACCCTGTCAACAAAACACCGTTGTACATGCAAATTTAAACTCAACCTTCTGGGTAACTTTGTAAGTAATGCAACTCAAAAGTTAATGCTGACTTAAAATACCCATTTTGATTTCACAAATCATCATTGCTCATACATACACACGTACCAAAATGTTTATTTTTAACAATATTTTAAACCCAACCACGATACAATCAACCTAGTCATAATGTCTGGTCAAACCAGGCATTGTTTGTTCCTTCAGTATAACAGCATTGCTCATGCGATGTGTGTTTACCTTAGTGCTATGGTAGATTACAAGCTTTGTGTGAAACATGGGATGTTTATCAACCTGCATATACTAGTTTGTACTAATGGTTCTTTTAGGGACCATTACAATGGGCAGATCTGATCTTAAATCACCAAAGGCATATTGCGCAATAAGCACCAAGACTGTATGGCATTCAACCCCAAATCATTACTTCCATCAAACAACTTTAGTTTTGGAGGACGGTTTCACTGCTGATTGTAACCATAGTCAAAAGCATGTATTCTAGCAGCCAGTTGTTCAGCATTTAGGAAGTTCTCCTGAAAGTACAGCAGAACAAGTTTCACCTCAAACTGAGCAACCCCCTCAAAAATATCATGCATGATATCTACAGAAAAATTGTTGGCCGTTTTGAAATACTTAAGTGAATTCAACAGACAAATGCGTTTTATTTAAAATAGGTGGTATCTCTCAAGTCTGCATACACACCTTCCTAAGGCACGTGCCTGGGCTTGAACATGTCTGCAAGTTCTGTGTTTTGAAAAATTTACTTCAGTGTTTCCAAAATGGGAACATATGCAAACTTATCAGTTAAAATGACCTGGTCATATGTCCCAGTAGTTTATTTCTTCTGCTGTTAAATCTTGTACCAAGCACCTTTTCAACAGGTTCAACATTTCCACATTTTTCTGTGAAGTGTTTGTTTCGTTTAGATTCTGAATTTAAGGGTGTGAATGGATTTTCCAACTTTTGGAATGATTGTTCTATTTTATTCTTGTTTTCTGTGTCCTGTGGAGATAAGCACTGTAAAGCTGCATCTTTAGCGTAACTATGAATCTCAGAAACAACTTCCATGGATGAGACAAAACTGTTTACTGTAGACTGACTTAATCCAGCTGCCTTGAGTTGTGCGACAGCAGTGGCACACATATCTAGAGTGCTCCTATTGGACTTTCACAACAGTTCAGATGTTGTGGCTGTCTCATCTACATTAGCTGTCACCGCCTCTCCTGCACTGCTTAAATTAACATTAGTGTCAACCTGTTGGTCAAAATACTCAGTGTGTTTGGTGTTTAAATGTTTCCTAAAACTAGAAAAAGTACGAAACACAGAGCTACAACCAGTCTGAACACATTTGAGGTGAAGATTTTTCCAAGGCAATTTACTGTGAGCTATTCGTAAATGCCTAACAAGCATATTTAAACTAGTTAACTCAGCCTGACAAACAAAACCCTTCATGATGGAGGAGAAACGTCAAGCACTAATGAAGCAACCTTGCCCTAACTTCAGCAACACAAGGACTCTCCTTGACTTTCCCAACATCAATATTGTACACAGTGGTCTGAATGAAAGCGTACATGTTGCGGAGCATGGTGTTGTATGATGTGCCAAACACAGAGTATGCCTTAAACAGTTAATCAAAAGCACCAAGACCAGAGGTTGACCTGCAAGTTATGGCATTCTTGTCAAGAATGATGAAAAACTGGTGGATTTGCATTCTTCCTAACTCCAACCGCCAGGAGATAGGGTTGAGTGCTGGTAGTGATGGCATCGAGATGCTCTTGGATGCTTGTTCCAATCTGAGAAGACAAACACACATGGAGAGACGGTTAGAATTACATGGTTGTTATATTATAACAAAACTCTTATCATAAATTAGGAAAAAATATAAACCTTTTGGAAGACTACAAGATGCTTCTCTACTTGGGACGCCCACACCTTTCCTGGTCTCTTCCCACACTGAGCAGAGGGTGGAATCAGGTGTAACAGCAATAAAACCGATGAGGTCACTGTCCCAACCTGTAACACCAGTTTGATGTTAACACACTTGAATTATGTGGACCATCAACAAAATTCAGTCCATCTGCAATGTCAGCAGTATTTTTACAAAATAGAGAAAAGACAGCAGTTCTATATCATCACAAAAACTCTCCAACTCTAAAAATCTGTACAGCTGAGCCAAACACTTTGCTTTTGAGGTTTTGTTCAATACACAGTACCAGTCAAGTACAAGTTGGGATGCACTCTCTCATTCAAGTGAATGGGAAGGTAACTTTTGACTGGTAGACTGTATACAAAATGTCCTCTTACATTTTTCAGATACAAGGTATTATGTTGATATGTAAATGTTTATACATGATACATATTTATATATTTTAAGTCTGAATGCAATACAACAACAACAGTATGCTTAAAAGCAGCTTACCAAAGTCAACATCCACTTCAGTGCCATCCTCAGGAGTATCAGCTGCCAGCAGGTGTTCTTCAAGCTCACTGATGGATGGAAGCTTTCTGCATTGTTGGATGATCTTATTCTTGAATGTGGTCGACCACCTCTCCAGAAGCTTGCCTGATACACCCTCTCCAAACATCAGAACGAAATCCTGTTCAACCTGGAGTGGGGGTGTATAGTGACAATTTCAGGTTTTCACAGCTAACTGAAGTTAGTAGGTGCTAGTTGTTTGAGTATCACTACAATACACATCTTCTGTCAAAAAAATATTATTCAATTGTCATAACTGTCAAAATAATGACAGATAATTACCAAGCCTTTGACGTCTTTGAAACGTGGAAAGTCAGACAGTATGTTGCATGACTGCTGGGGGTCGAGGACCATGTTGCAGCGATAGTCAAATGTCAGCTTCATCTAGTTCTTGACTGTCCTCATCAGCTGAATGTTTCATCAGTGAGATCGCATCCTTGCACTCATCTTCGCTCAGGGAAGTCTCTGGAAAAAATTGGGACCCTCGTCTGACAGTCGGTCCTCCAGACAAGTCTTCACCAGATGTTCCTTCGGCTGATGATATATTATACAATATGGGAAAATATCTTATTAACAATACTGATGACAACCATGTACATTTCAAAACTCTTTCAGTAACTTGGGTTTGATACAAATTTTAAAAGAAATTATTTTGTTTATTATTGGCTGGAGAAACATTATGCGCAACAAAGGCAATAACTAATCTTGTACCTGTTTTGTTCAACATATTTTTCCGGTATTATTACAATGTTACCTCCAAATGATGATCGTCTGTCTTCAGCAATGCATCTCTGAATAGTTTTAATCCACCAGGCCAAGTACCCAGCTGCTCTCTTGCCATCATAATAATGCTCCTTGGAGGGTGATAGGATAACAAAAACAGACACTTCATTAATAGCATTTAGAAGTGAAAAGCAACATGCTCTGGCATGATTCAAAATGTCAATCAACATAGCACTGAACATTACCACAACCATTTTTGTGTGCAATTCACATAGCCATTCTTAGAGTATGGGTCACTGAGGTAGGGAAATAAGGTCACAATTCCTCTGGCATACATTTCTTTCAGCTTTCTGGGTGGTGATGTACTGCAAGATTGAAGAAGAAAGGATTTCTTAGTCATATTCCCTGGATTTAATTTAGATTTCAAATTTTCAATTTTGATCTGAAATCTAGATTAAGAAAACAAGGGCTAACTAACAACAATTAGCAAATTACCCATTCTTCTCTGTCAAGTCAGCTGCCAGTATGTTCACCATTTTCCTTCTGGTTTCATCCACCAAGGACCAAGGTTCGATTGTATTAATTTATTATACATTCTACACCAGGTCTCTTGGTAAGAATGGATTCCACCAAATTAAAACACAATGCAAAACAATTCAGCATGTTAGGAATATATACACTGCAAAGTTAACTTAAATGCTGGAAATAATATTCAAGAAAGCAAGTGTGGTTCTGTGTCAACTCTTACTTGCTTAGCTTTTGCATCCAGCCTCTGGCGTTTCCTGGAAGGGCCATCTGAAATGCTGACTGTATCTTGCGAGTCCGACGAATCGAGGGATGATGGTTGGGACTGCTCAGGAGAGGCTACTGTGGAGACAATGATTGAAGAAGCATGACGAAGAAAAAACATTATACACTGTTCCCTCATAAACCCGTTCCTTATCTAATGAACAACCTTAGCATCACATGACAAATAACTAATTTATCCATACAAATGTAACTGAAACAAACCGGTGTCATATTTGATGGTTAGCACCCCATGTGAGGGATCCTTTACTATATCCTCAAAAACATCATCCACCTCAGTCCCCGAACTGTCAACTACTTTCACACCTTGTGTTACAGCTGGGACACCAAACTTACCAAATGCTAGGAAACAGGCAGAAAATGTTTGTTTTAACAGAAAGGTAATTGGATATCTAATGACTTCACAATTTACTACACTAATATTCACTGACTCTGGAATGTTATCGATTCCACAATGTCAATTTTTTAACTGCAATCAAAAACTCTGTCAGATTTGGCTCTGTTATTCTAACGCATTTTTGGATATCACCCATTTTTGCTTTAAGCAACATGCTCCCTGCAGAGAGTATCACAACATAATTTCTCACAGTTAAAAGGTCATATGCTCATTATTACAATAAAAAATATATGTAAAACAATCTCATGCCCTGCAGCAACAGCCCTGCAGCAATGCCATCTTTTATGAGGTGAATCATGTTCATTTTATTTGTGTATAAGAAAAGGTGTTGTTTCAAGCCACCAAACAGCTGACAAATGATCAGCTATTTTGCAGAAATATCCAGCAAGATTTAATTCGTTAGTGTTAATCATTGCAAAGGGATAACTAGTCAAGCTAACATCAGATAGTTTAGCCAACTCCCCACAGTCTCTCGACGTGAACAAAATGGCGCTGTAAAAATTGGATTGCCGCGCGCAAACAACAACGGATAACTAGTCAAGCTAGCTAACATCAGCTAGTTTAGCCAACTCCCCACACATGCAGTCTTAGCTATTTTACTGGAATCTATGGACGTTACAAATAATACAACACATTCACCCCTCCACATTCTATTAATTAACGTTACCTCGTGTTGACAAGGTATAGTCTGACATCAGCTAGTTGGTTAATTAGCTTAATGTTGCTCGCACATTTTTTAGCTAGCCATCAACTGTCAGGTTAACCCTATGAAATACGGTATTTTAAGATACAAAACCAGCTGGTGTGTATGGTAAACAGTAATATACTGTTATTTTAAAATGCTGCTTCTGTTGAAATGCCAAATAATTGGTTTAATAGGTGATTAGGAGAAACTTACCTCAAGCTCAATTGACGAGAACATGGCGCCGTGCAAATTGAGACCGGTTAGAAGCGAGAAGGTGGGCGGAGCTTTCCAGAGTACTTCTTACACCACGCCTTTAACTACGAAAATGTTCACCAACACTGGAGGGCGTCTTACTCAAACTGTTGTTGTAATACCTCTGAAAGAGTCCATGTACATTGACATTGCATATTTTACACTGGGGAATTTACTGTGTAGCCAATTCTGAAACTGGTGGTGTTCCTGTAGAACCAGAGTTGTTCCGACTCTGCAGGAAACAAATACGAATGTTAGGATATGATAGCACTGATATAGAGAGAATTAAGAGCTTGGACAAAAAGATTCATTACATGAATCAGTGATTCAAATGATCCGAATTTTCAAAGAACTGTACCTATTGATTCAGTTCACTTTAGTTTAGATTCGGAATGCCCATCACTAGCGCACTGTGTAAAGATCCCCGCCGTTTCATTTCCCGCCGTTTGTGAATTACCACTGTGTTATCCACCAACAACCATTAGCTGGTAAAGTAATTGACCGAAAAATAGCAAAAATAAAAAAATAGCCAAAATAAAGGATGTTGATGGTAGAACAGCTGTCCCTGAAGCTATATCAGTTGATTATTTCCATAGAAGTTTTATTGGGTCCGAGCTATTGAGCATTTTTGATGGAGAAATGCTTTATAAACTAGTAATAATGTACAAAATCGAAAAATAGCTAAACTAAAGGATGTTGATGGTAGAGCAGCTCCCCCTGAAGCTATATCAGTTGGTTATTTCCATATAAGTTTTATTGGGTCCGAGCTATTCAGCATTTTTGATGGAAAAATGCTTATAAACTAGTCACAATGTCCAAAATTGAAAAATAGCCAAAATAAAGGATGTTGATGGCAGAGCACCTCTCCCTGGAACTATATCAGTTGGTTATTTTCAAATAAGCTTCACTGGGTCCGAGCTATTGAACATTTTTTATTGAAAAATGCTTCATAAACTAGTATTAATGTCAAAAATTGAAAAATTGCTAAACTAAAAGATGTTGATGGTAGAGCAGCTCTCCCTAAAGCTTAGTCAGTTGGTTATTTCCATGTAAGTTTCACTGGGTCCGAGCTATTGAACATTTTTGATGGAAAAATGCTTATAAACTAGTAATAACGTCAAAAACTGAAAAATTGTAAAACTACAAGATGTTGATGGAAGAGCACCTCTCCCTGAAGCTATCTCAGTTGGTTAATTTCAAATAAGTTTCACTGGGTCCGAGCTATTGAGCATTTTTGATGGAGAAATGCTTTATAAACTAGTAATAATGTGAAAAACTGAAACATTGTAAAACTAAAAGATGTTGATGGTAGAGCAGCTCTTCCTGAAGCTATATCAGTTGATTATTTCCATGTAAGTTTTATTGGGTCCGAGCTATTGAATATAATTCATGAAAAATTGCTTTATAAAATAGTAATAATGTCAAAAAGTAAAAAATTGCTAAACTAAAGGATGATGATGGTAGATCAGCTCCCCCTGAAGCTATATCAGTTGGTTATTTCCATATAAGTTTCACTGGGTCCGAGCTATTGAGCATTTTTGATGGAAAAATGCTTTATAAACTAGTAATAATGTCAAAAATTGCTAAACTAAAAGATGTTGATGCTAGAGCAGCTCTCCCTGAAGCTTAGTCAGTTGGTTATTTCCATGTAAGTTTCACTGGGTCCAAACTATTAAGCATTTTTTATTGAAAAATGCTTCATAAACTAGTAATAATGTTAAAAATTGAAAATTGATCAACTATTAGATGTTGATGGTAGAGCAGCTCTCCCTGAAGCTTAATCAGTTGGTTATTTCCATGTAAGTTTCACTGGGTCCGAGCTATTGAGCATTTGTGATGGAAAAAGGCTTTATAAACTAGTAATAATGTCAAAAATTTTAAAACTAAAAGATGTTGATGGTAGAGCAGCTCTCCCTGAAGCTATATGAGTTGGTTATTTTCAAATAAGTTTCACTGGGTCCGAGCTATTGAGCATTTTTGATGGAACAATGCTTTATAAACTAGTAATAATGTAAAAAAATTAAAAATAGCTAAACTAAAGGATGTTGACGGTAAAGCAGCTCTCCCTGAAGCTATATCAGTTGATTATTTCCATGTAAGTTTTATTGGGTCTGAGCTATTGAACATAATTCATGAAAAATTGCTTTATAAACTAGTAATAATGTCCACAATTGAAAAATAGCCAAACTAAAGGATGTTGATGGTAGAGCAGGTCTCCCTGAAGCTATATCAGTTGATTATATCCATGTAAGTTTTATTGGGTCCGAGCTACTGAACATAATTCATGAAAAATTGCTTCATAAACTATTAATAATTTCCTACATTGGAAAATTGTAAAACTAAAGGATGTTGATGGTAGAGCAGTTGTCCCTGAAGCTATATTGGTTGGTTATTTTGATACAAGCTACTGACATTTACATAAACAACTGACGTTTTTCATTAACCTGACCAGATAATGGTGCACTTTTAAGACGGTGGCTTAACCCTCACATCATAGTAAAGCAGTTTTTCATGTTCTTTTCGTCTCTGAAAGATTAAGATGAAACCGATATGGAAAAACAAGGGATGTTGCTTGTTCGCTATCACCAGCAGATTCACAATATGTAATTGCTGTCTTTCTGGCAGGTTTCGTTGATGAGGTATTGACGATCAAAGTGCAAATCTTTAATATAAAGCTATCTTTACCGCAGTAGCGCAGTGATTGCATTCAAGGCGAAGCTGGGTTTGTGGACTACCCAGATAAGAAATGTGAGGCTGACAAATTTCCCAAACCTTGAAAATATGTTGCAAAACATCAAAGACCAAAACTCCTTTCTCTCTGAAAAATTCTGTACCCATATCAACAAGGGTTAATATGGGTAATAATGAATAAATGAAAAGTGGATTTGAAGCCAGATTGAGCAAGTTGTTGCTTTTCTTTCGAATCCATTCATTTCCCTTCAAATTGAAGAGCTGTCCACTAAAACGCAGAAAGTGTTTGATTTACCAATGGGAGTTGACATGGAGATGATTGATTTACAAAGTGACATTGAGTTGAAAGCTAGATCGAGAGACAAGGACTTTTGGGGACTTGTGAGTAGAGAGAAGTACCTGCACGATTAAGGTGAAGGCCTTCTTTGGATCTACATACCTCTGTGAGATGGCCTTTTCCAAGATGAAAATAATCAAGTCCAAATACTGTTCTCGCCTTACTGATGCACATCTAACAGACTGCATTAGACTGGCAGTGTCAAACTGTTAGCCAGACTACAACAAACTTGCAGATAGTGTGCAGTCACAACCATCACACTGACTTGAATAACAGAGAGAGAGAGAGAGACACTGCTTCCATTGCAACTTATTTTCACATGAGCCTATCCATATGTTGTTTTTACAGCCAAATTATTACAATTCAGAACTATAGTGCACTACTTCTATGTATGAATCCTGTCATTGAGTAGAACTGTTGTATAAAAACAGAGACATTATTGTTACTATTCAAAAAGCATTGTGGCTATGTGCAGTCCTAATGGTGCTTAAATACCAGGCCTATAATTGAACAGGAACTAGTATTATTGTGTGTTTGTGTGTGTTGAGCCTGTTACTGAACATAGTTATGGTGCTGTTTTTGCTCTTGCTTTGTTAGAATGCAATACTTTTGCTGAGATTTGT
This sequence comes from Esox masquinongy, assembly GCA_016801175.1. Classification (NCBI taxonomy): domain Eukaryota; kingdom Metazoa; phylum Chordata; class Actinopteri; order Esociformes; family Esocidae; genus Esox; species Esox masquinongy. Next base: position 48,944 of record JACXGI010000977.1, read on the forward strand.
GCGTGCTGTGCTTGTGTGTGTGCTGAGAGTGTGAGGTAAAATTTTTGCACTTTCTCTCGTGTCGTGTGTTTGTATTAAGTCTGTCAATGTTCATGCGTACAGACAGAAGGATGGTGATTGTTTTAATATGAAAATAAATGTAAAGATTACATTTTATATTTCTAGTGTTTTTTGCGATGGTAGATCTCAGCTCACATTTTGAATGAAAAAGTGATCTTGGGCTTCAAAAGTTTGGATATGATTGAGACGATGTGAGTAAATAGGCCTAGTGAAACACATAAGGTTTTTATCCTTTTGCTTATGTCCAGTAAATCTGAAAAAAACGGAAATTAAAATGGCCACCAGAGGATGCAGTTTAATTATTATTTCAAGCTGCCCAAAAGATTGTGGAAGTTTATGGGAATAGCCTACCGAGAATTCGATCATCTTCCTTATCGGAGTCGTGTGTATAGTGCAAAGGATTACGCTATGAAATATAGGAAATAATTAAGCAACGTTTCCAAAAAGTAGCCCACAATTCGCTATGTGAACCATTTACTAAGCCCCATACAGAATTGTTCTAAAAGGGGGAAAGAAGCAGGGAAGTAGCAGAAACGCGATTTACATAGAATAGCGCATAAGCAAGGAAAAAAGGACACATCTGATTCGTTTTTTGTTCGCCTTTTATTCATCTCTCATCTCTAAAACCATTAGGTCTATACGAGGAGCCACCACTTCTCCGTTAGTCTTGCATTCCTGAAATTCCTCCGTTCTGATGTCAGATGGGACGGGTATCCATAGACTACTCTGAACCTGTGCACTGCGCTCCGCTGCTCGAGTGGTCACAAAATAGGCTAACCAAAGTCTCCGGGACGGTCAAACACTTTTATTCGTGGCAGAACTTGGAAAACTTTACCGAATGTTGTTTTACAATTTTTAAATAACTTGGCGGTTTTTTTCTCTGAACATCTTTGTTTATTCTGGAATACAATTCTTCATTTTAACCGTTTAAGAAGACATGTTGAATACTGGAGGATACTGGAGACAAATGTTTTAGAGGAATAACCCAATCTTACGGATTTAAGGACTCAGTTTCACTCCGTCGGCACGTATAATTTCCTCATGTAGCAACGGAAAACGGTGGGTGTCTACTCTCGGAGTCTGTAGGTTACTTTCTGGCTACTTTTTATGTTGTATTTACCTTTATAGAGACTGCCATATTACAACAAAATAACAGCGATGTGTTGCCATCTTAATATCTCAATACTATTTATGGTATATTCGTGCTATATATATGCTGTGTGGTAAACCAAAGTAAATCGTAGTCTCGCATGCCAGGCCAGTGTCCACGTAGGGCACATTTTTACATCCACAATCGGGAATATTCCAGGGGATTCAAATGCTATTGTATATTGGTTTACAACAGTTAAAACCCGTCAAATAGATCTGCGTTATTAAGTAGAACGTGGCTAGAGAAAGGCTGGACAGTACTGTGTCTCTGGTTTGCACCTCGTTGAGGCTATAATAGCAGTGTTACCACATGCATACAAACCAGCAACCAGAGAGCCTATTTCCATAGAAGTGAGGCCTGGATATGATGAAACCACCCAAGCAAGGCCATGAACTTGAAGGAAAAGATAGAGCAGGTAAGTGTTGAGACAAATTATTTGCAATAGTCAATGAGATTCAAAACATCAAGAACCATGATGGCGGCTGGCCTATGGCAATGTGCAATTTACTGACCTCTGAAAATAAATGAATATAATTTAGACACCAATACTGGTTGTTTTGCCTGTATGTGTGGCTATGTGTCTTGAGTAATTCGAAAAAGGCCATGTGTAGGTGTTTGCATATGTGAGTATGCAAGTGGTTTACAAATGTCAACCTCCCTCTCTGTCTCCTAGTCTAGTGGTGGTGATGACATTAGCACATTACTGGTAAACTGGTAAGGCGCATGCAGTGTTCAAACAGTGTGTATTAGTGTGAATGAGAGCGATCTGTTTGGACATGCCCCTACTGTAGAATAACCACAACTGTGAAGTAGGAGAGTGTGCAAAGGCAAATATAGCATAGCTTCAAGAGGCGTAGGCCATACAAGACACACAGATACACATCTGGTTGCCTTTATAACCTCAGTGAGCAAATTATATGGTGCTAGCGCAAGTGGAATTGTAGTACCTGACATCAGCTTCTAAAACACTGCTCTTCAGAGTTGAAGAGCATGACTAGTTTTACATGTTGCTTTACCACTTATGATACAGACCTTTGTCACTAACGTAGGTGTGCATCTCTATCTCAGTCCATTCTATCATATTCTATGTGAAGTGTACACAGAGGATGGCCTTTCACATACTGAAGTGCTGGTGTGTTTGTGAGTTTTATAAAGGCTTCTCTAGCCATACCCTATAGCTGCAACTCACCTCAGACAATAACAGACACATCAGGCACATCAAGACCTGTCCCTTTCACGCTCTATCTCTCTACCCCAGATATTTACTCCACTCACCGGCTGCAGCAAGGTACCTGTCAATCACTAAACAACTTAAACTACTGGCTAATCAGGTCACCAACACACACTCGTTAACATATACAGACAGGTGACTGATTGTGTAGTCGTTAGAATGTTAGGCTAGATACACATACACGTCTTCTATGAGCACTCTTATTTTTTCACACCATGTTCATCTAATATATTTGGCATTGTATAGCTGAAAAAATCTAGGCCCTCTCTGAAAAAGACATTGTCTGGATGGCAGAATATATCGCTCCAAAACCTGTATGTATTGTTCACCATTAATGGTACCTTCACAGATGTGCAAGTGACCAATGCCATGTGCACTAATGCATCCCCATACCATCACAAATACTGGCTTTTGAACTGTGAGCTGATAGCAAGCTGGATGGTCCCTCTCTTTAGTCCGGAGGACGCGACGTCCATGAATCCCAGTCGTCAGACCACAGGACAAGTTTTCCACTTCACCTCAGTCCATCATAAATGAGCTCGGATCCAGAGGAGTTGACAGCGTTTCTGGACCTTGTTTTTATATGGTTTCTTCTTTGCATGGTAGAGTTTTAACTTGCATTTGTGGATGCAGCGACGTACTGTGTTCACAGACAATGGTTTTCAGAAGTGTTCCTGAGCCCATGCAGTAATATCCACTACAGAATCATGTCTGGTTTTAATGCAGTACCACCTGAGGGCCTGAAGATCATGGCCATCCAATATTGGTTTTTGGCCTTGTCCATTGCATACTGAGATTTCTATGGATTCTCTGAATCTTTTAATCATATTATGTACCGTAGATGATGACATCTTTGCAATTTTACACTGAGAAACATTATTCCTAAATTGTTGCACAATTTGCCTGTGCAGGCTTTCACAGAGTGGTGAACCCCTCCCCATCCTCTGAAAGACTCATTCTCTCTGGGATGCTCTTTTTATAACCAATCATGTTACAGACCTGTTGCCAATTAGTTAGGTGTTCACCCGGTTGTTTTTTTAGGAATACACAACTTTTCCACTCTTTTGTTGCCCCGTCCCAACTTTTTTGAAATGGGTTGCTGGCATCAAATTCAAAGTGGGCATATATTTTTCAAGAAACAATAACATTTCTCAGTTTCAATATTGATGTGTTGTCCTTGTACTATATTATATTGAATATTGGGTTTATATGATTTGTACGTCATTGCATTCTGTTTTTCTTTACATTTTACATAGCGTCCCAACTTTTTTGGAAACAAGGTTGTAGTAATAATAAACATCATAATTACTAACAAAAATGTAATAAATTATCTTTTCATATGATAATTGGAAAATTAGTCAATATTCTTGATTCTGGATATATAAAAATAGAACAAAATATTTGACAGGGAATTCATTCTCTTTGCGCTCATATCTTTTTTTTTAGAGGGAGTGTATATCCTGATAAATCTTAACTTCATTCATTATCTCTTTATCACCTTTATGAATAGAAAAATGTGGAAACTCCTTGCTGTTGCAGGCATTGATTCACATAAAGAACATGATGTGTCACACTGTTGCTAAACTTATTTATTCAAACAATGTTAAGAATGTACAGGTAAAGACATCAAGTGTAGGTTCCCATCTTTTCAACAGCATCTGACCTGGTTGTTCACTTTCCACCCCATGCTCACATCGCCACCCACCCCCCCTTGGTGTTTAGTGGAGGGGGCCGTGTTATTTTGTGTGTTTGAATGCAAGCAATTTTTTGGTGTGTGTGCACATTCCTTTGTTTGTGTGTGTGCATTAGAATTTTCATCAAGCCTAAAATTTGACATTTTTTAAGCGTTTGTTTGACTCAATTAATTCCTTCTGCTTCATGCAACCTCTACATTAGGGAGTCAGGGTAGCCTAATGGCTGTAGCATCTGATCAACTGAAAGTTTGCTAGATTGAATCCCTCAGGCAGCAAAGTAAAAGTGTCGTTCTGTCCCTGAGCAAGGCAGTTATGTTTAATATTTCCCAGGTCAGCGCTGAGAATGAGAATGTGCTTTCAGTCATACTTACCTGGGAAAATAAAGGTAAAAAAGTTAGGGCTTGATGTCATAGGGCCTGGGGGCAAATGCACAGTTGTTGCTCATCTAATCCCAGCGGTCGATGCTTTCTTATGCTTACTTACACCTCATTATACCGTATCATGTTACATTCCTGTACTGCACACCCGTAAAAAGCAACATTTATACAATTAGTGGTCACCAGGGGGCATTTTTAAGCACATCATCTCAGGCCAGAAACTGCTGTTATTGAAACTAGGTGTGGTTTACTGCTTTTCATTCAGTTGTGTCTGTTTTTATATAGCGAAATAAATGGTTCTTTAGTAGCCTATTCATGGATCCCAAGTGATGTAACCCAGCTTTGGTTTGGTTGTTGAGCGGTAAGGATATTCTGAAAATGGTTCAGCCTGAATCTTAATTCACAACTACACAGATAAGAGTCCGTTAAACAGCTCAGTGGCAGTTGGTACCATTAGGCAAGGTAGGCAGCCCCAGAAGGCTTAGGGCCCCGTGAAAATTCAAACTGAAATACAATTAAATATATAGCTGCAAGCAGCAATTAAGGGTTCCAAGCTATAAGAACGCCATTCGAGGATAGGCCTTATAGGCCTGATAGGTTGTATTGGCCTGTTTGTGTTTCAGGATTAATGAGTGTTTCATGTGATTTTTTGGAACAGTGCCCCCAAATGGCCAATTGGCACCACACACTGCACATGACCTTACCTTGTCATACCAATGATGCATACCAAAATTGGTGAGAATCAGATTATCGGTTGTGGGAGATATGCTTTCACTTCCTGTAAAATTGTAGGACTCAGGAAATTGTTGACATATGACATCTGCTGTGTTTGAAATGTCTAATATTATTAATAATAATTAAAGGGCAGTATCCACAGATGCTATTTGTGAAGTTTCTTGAAAATGTGACGAACGGCCTAGGCCTACTTCTCAAAGGTAGGTTTTTCAGAAAATTCAAAATAGTGGAAATTGTAGTCAGGCAGAAATGAAAACGGCCTTTTGCAAAGTTGTATACCACCTGTTTCCACATCATATTATACAAGTTTTATGTCTGTACCACAATTGGGGCAAAAGCTATGAGCTTTTGAAAATCTAAACTTTGGCTGGTAGGTGGCGCTAGAAGCATTGGCCTATGGGCGGGGCGAAGCATTCCAGAGTCACCGTGGCAACTTGATCTTATCATGTTAAAGGCGTAGCTGTTAGCACATATTGGAACTTTTATGTCAGTTGACCAGATTGGGAGTGTGCTATTCACATGTCTTTCATGAGGGGGCTTGAGAAATACACTGACGGGGTCCAAAAAAGTTGCACACCGTACTATTTAATTGGCCTGCCTTTAGCTTTGATTACGGTGTGAATTCCCAGTGACATTTTTTCAACAAACTTATGCAACGACACCACTTAATTCTGACCAGAGTTGCATACATTTTTGGCTGAGATCTATTATTGACAACGGGAGAGGTAAACCACTCTGTAAAGTCTTCTCCAGCACATCCCAAAGACTTTTAATGGAGCTAAGGTCAGCATTCTGTGGTGGCCAATTCATGTGTTAAAATGATTCCTCAATGTCCCTTAACCAATCTTGCACAATTTGTGCTTGAGGAATTCTGGTGTTGTTGTCCTGGAATATGCCCGTGGCATCGGGGAAGAAAAAATAAATAGATGGAATAACCTGGTCATTCAGTACATTCAGGTACTCAGCTGATTTCATTTTATTGTCAAATAAAGTTGCTGAGTTTAAACCTGAGCAATTGAAGCAACCCCAGATCATGACACTGCCTCCAGAGGCTTGTACAGTGGGCACTATGCATGAGGGTTTTTTACCCTGACATACCTATTGCTCTTTGATAGGCTGGAATAAGTCTGGACTCATTAAACCGCATGACCTTTCTCCATTGCTCCAGAGTCTAATTTGACGGTTCAAAGTTGAAGGTTCAACACTTTTCTTCCAGGTTTTAATAATGCATTTGATAGTTCTTAACCCAATTCAAGTAATTTCAGCAATCTCCTTAGTTGTTTTTTTGGCTTGATGCAGGCAAATATTTTCAACCTTCTGAAACACAATAACATCTTTTCCACGGGATACGTCTTCCGACATGGTTGTTTAAGAAATGAGAAGCTACTCGCTAGATAAGTCAGGGTAAAAATAATGGTAACCAGCTGAAACATATTAATCATTGCATTAATAATTCAATCATAGGCTCTTAAGTATCTCCTTATTTGTGTCTAAAAAGTAACGTTTTTTTGGTCAGGCAATGTAGACTGTTGGATGTTTGGGGTAACTTCAAAGTGAGATGAAGTAGCAGTACCAGGCACTCAAAAGTCAAAACACCTGGGCCTGGTTTCCCGTTTCAGACTTGTCTGGCTTGAAATAAAGTACCACCATACCTTGAAGATGGTGCAATGACATCAGAAGTGGAGCTTTATGCATCTGATATTATTGCATTCCTGACAGGTTAATGACCTGATTACCCCGCTGCTCATTAACAAAATCAAGAGGCTACAGATTATTTCCCGGGGCTGTGCTAATGGCCCGTTACTATTGAAGTAATTGTTTGAGAAGGATAAATTCTTGTTTGGTCCCTTACTAAGGCCTATATATAAGCAGCTCACAAGCCTAAACGTTCTTAAAATTTAGCTTGACTATGCGATTCAATGCCGGCATTTATATAGCCTATTTTCTTAGGTTTGAGTGTTTTGTTTTTCTTCCCGGATTTAAAATGTGGTTGAATTTGAGTGATGGACAATTAAAAGCAATTCATGCATGTTCCTAAAAGAAATTAGGCCAATAGATGAAAAAAGTAATGTTTGAGTGGTAATTGACTGTTGCAAGGTAGGGGTAACTTCAAAGTGAGGTGAAGTTGTAGTATTAGGCACTCTAGAGTCAAAACCAGTGGGCCAGGGTTTGCTTTTGAGACTGGCTTGTCTTGTCTGGCTTGATATAAACAAAGGAACAAATACTGTATGTCTGATTATTTTGCTACTTTTTATCCCAGACGAAGTAAAGCACATGGTGCCAAAGATAATGGGTCTTTGCTTTCTTGCAGCAACACCATGTCATATTGGAATAACTGTTTTTTATACACTAAAACCTCCAAGGCAGTCATTCTGACCTATAGGACTCTGACTTTTTATAAATGTGTGTATATTTTATTCTAACATTGTTTTTTTTATTAAAATTGCAAAACAAATTATTTTTGAGTTTTTCTAGCTTGAATGGTCTTAACAGTAATATTGACCATATGCATTAGGTTATAGACAGTGTATAGTTTCCGTGTTTTCTCCTTTTTCCCGCTCTTGAAAATTCGGGTCACCTAAACAAAGATATTTTAGACAAAGTTCACAAGGCAGGCTAGTGTGTGGGAGCTGCACATGGAAGGTAGAGATTACCGGTGTTGACTATGAGTAATTGCTCCAAAAGCGTCAGTGAAATTGATGCACGTTGATTGCCCACAAAACAACCTGATGCCTTGTTCAATTGATCCCACTTAGAGGGAAATACATTCATTATTATTATCATCATTATTATTATACATAATTTCACAGCATTATATTTTTACTCACTAAAACAAATATTGCTTTCTGAATCAGTTTGTTTTTCTGCAGTTTAGCGAGATGTCATGTTCTTTTCCTGTGAATGTCAGATTAATTGTTTTGGCCATTTTCGGGTATTTGCGTTACATAGGTGTCAATAAAGCTTTTACTAAGCAGTTAAATGCATATTGGTGATGTTTTTATCTTAGCAACAAACGAAAATGAGCTGCATGGTCGAGTTGCCAGAAAGAAGCCTTTACTGCGCCAATCCACAAAAAAAGTCTGGTTACAAAATGCCCGACCACACCTTGACATGCCTCACAGCTTCTGGCACACTGTAATTTGGAGTGACGAGACCAAAATAGAGCTTTATGGTCACAACCATAAGCACTATGTTTGGAAATGGGTCAACAAGGCCTATAGTGAACAGAATACCATCCCCACTGTGAAGCATGGTGGTGGCTCACTGATGTTGTGGGGGGGTGTGAGCTCTAAAGGCACGGGTAATCTTGTGAAAATTGATGGCAAGATGAATGCAGCATGTTATCAGAAAATACTGGCAGACAATTTGCATTCTTCTGGACGAAAGCTGCGCATGGAACGCTCTTGGACTTTCCAGCATGACAATGACCCTAAGCACAAGGCCAATTTGACCCTCCACTGGTTACAGCAGAAAAAGGTGAAGGTTATGGAGTGGCCATCACAGTCTACTGACCTTAATATCATCGAGCCACTCTGGGGAGATCTCAAACGTGCGGTTCATGCAAGACGACCAAAGACTTTGCATGACCTGGAGGCATTTTGCCAAGACGAATGGGCAGCTATACCACCTGCAAGAATTCGGGGCCTCATAGACAACTATTATAAAAGACTGCACGCTGTCATTGATGCTAAAGGGGGCAATACACAGTATTACTGTGACGAAGGGTATGCAGACTTTTGAACAGGGGTCACTTCCTTTTTTTCTTTGTTGCCATGTTTTGTTTTATGATTGTGCCATTCTGTTATGACCTACAGTTGAATGTTAATCCCATGAGAAAGAAAATAAAATAGTTTTTCCTGCTCCCTCATGTTTTCTTTACAAATGTTACATATATTACCAATTCTCAAAGGGTATGCAAACTTTTGAGCACAACTGTATGTATATGCGTGGGGGGTGGTGGGAGAGAATAAAAGGGACCAAACCATGGACTCAATGTAAGAGAAAATGTAGTGCTTTTGAGAACAGGGTGGAGGGGGCGACTGGTGGGACTAAAAATCTTTATATTACTGTGTGAGGTTAAGATTAGGGTCAGGATCAGGGATAGGGTGTGGTTAAGGTCAGGGTTAGATATTTTTACTGGTTGTTGGGGGCCTATCTGTATGTTACTGTGCGAGGTTATGATTAGGGTCAGGATCAGGGATAGGGTGTGGTTAAGGCCAGGGTTAGATATTTTACTGGTTGTTGGGGGCCTGTAGGAGCTTATACTGATCAAGTTTGATGGCGATCAAACATTTTTAAAGCCTTTGATTCATAGCGTGAATTTCATTGGCCCATGGCAGTCACATGGTTTGCACTACCAACTTCCTATTTATTGCAGTACAACAACCTGATGCACTAATGCAACAGACCAAGTTTGGTTGAAATATCTGTTTGCATTCAGGCGTAATGAGCCTTCAAAGTGACTTTCTGTTATAGCGCCCCCACAAGGCCGATTAGTGCCAAACATTGCACTCCTCCTCTACTCCTTGTTCCAACCATGTATACCAAGTTTGGTGAGCATAAGACAAACAGTTGCTGAGATACACTCTCACTTCCTGTTTGACGGCCTCATCGTCATATTCGATTGGTTGTAACGGACAAATGGTTTCGCATATCAAAAATCCATCTGATAACTTTTGTTAGGATTGGTCTGAAGATCATCTGTGCCATTTTTCAGGAATATTGCACAAAATTTGTGGCCTGTGAAAAATTTCTAAGCATTTTCAGAAAATTCAATATGGCAGAAATGAAAACGGCCTGTGACAAAGTTGTTCAGCACTTGCCCATGCATCATATGATACCAGTTGTATGTCTCTAGGGCAATCAGAGCCCGAGTTATGAGCACTGGAAAATCACAATTTTGACCCGATGGTTGTGCCAGAGGCATGGGCCTATGGACACCAAAATTGCTGTGTGTTAGTTTGAAATAGCCCTCTAACAGTGTGCAAAGTTACAAAAAAAAGTTAGCCAGCAGAAGTAGGTGAACATGGAAAAACAGCTGAAGAAAAATCTATCAATTACAATAGGGTTCCGCAGCTTTGCTGCTTGGTCCCCTAAAAAATATAATAATACATAGATTTTTTGTAATTATTTTTGTCTTAAATCATTTTGTTGCTCAAAATGATTAAATTAAATCATGTCTTCTAATACATTGTTTGTATCAGCCAAACATCCCCTCTTTTACTCAAATTGTCTGTCCAATATTGTTTCTCACGGAAGCAGTCCTAAAGACGTTAGGTAGCTTACTCAGTCAGCCAGAGCCTGCTACACAACACAAGAGATGGACAGAAATTTTTTAAAATATGAAACGCTCGTATGTGAGCGAGGCAGAAAAAAGAAGGAAGTAGGAAAATAGCGAGCATGGCCATAACAGTAGTAGCTTAGCGGCTACTACTTGTGTCATGAACGTAAATAGATTAGCGGGTCTGTCTATTACTGACAGAGGTTAAGAAGATATTGACAGTGTAGTGACACCGAATATAATGTTTGTTCCAGGTATACAGTATGTGGCCCTCCCAGCTGACAGATAAGGAAAGGTGCAGGATAGTGAGAAAAGGATGAATGCACTTGATGATGATTAAGAAACTGTACTCTTGAACAAAAAGGCTAAATGCTTTGTGTTTCACAGTACTCATAGCTTATAAGACAGTATGTACCCTTTGGATAATTATTTTTAAACTAATTGATTTACTCCACTGAAAGGGACAGCAATGCAAGTGTCTTTGGAAGTGGCAGTTCGAGATACATGCTTGCCATCCTGTACCGTGCTGGTCAATGGAGAACTTAGGGCTGGTCAAATAGCCAACTTAGCTAGCTACCTTAAGAAGCTACAACAAACCTAAGTTGACAAGGTAACCTTACCAACCGCATAATTACTTCAAAAACAGGTTGCTTTACTGTCAGTGCGTTCATCGCTGCTTGGAAGTGTAGCTAGCCGCCTGAAGCAGCTAAACGTTATTCAGAGTTTGTGGCACGAGACGGTCTGTCCAGCAACAGCGCAGTTTAGCAGAAAAAGCACGAGAGCAGACAGGAAGATTCTTCTGGCTTGCGCATTGTGATGACACAGGGTGGACAGACAGGGAAAAAAGATCTCCACAGGGTGAAGTGGATTCATGAAACAGAAAATATTTTATTCCTACTCGCAGATTACCTAGATCAGATGTAGACCAGACCCCACCCCCCTTCCCCCCAATATTTTTATTGCAGATCTACACAATTCACGTGGACGACCTGTTCTGAAGTAAAAACGGCAAATTTTGCCAAAAGGTGACAAGTTTGCACCCCTGAATAATAGCAGTTAATACACGAACCGTCAAGCCTTCCAGATGAACAGTATCAGCCAGAGCCGAACACAGTTTCTCATCATTAGTATACGAATCGGCCTCATTAGCATACACATTCTCCTCTGCAGCATTAGCATCCACCCAGAGCATCAGTTCATCTACTGGGTCGTCATCAAACTATATAGAATAGTCAAAAAAATAATGAATTAGCGAATTTGTTTTAAATGGTTAATGAATTTGAAAAATACAAGAATGTGTTTGTATTGAAGGTCTTATCATACAAAATAAAAACGACTAAAAAAAGAATACATAAAGATGTCGCTCATTAAATTTCAACTCCAAGGGTGGCGGTGCGCGATGGGGCATGCCTTGGTATACTGTGGTATACCATGGGATGTTAGTGCCATGCGGCATGGACATAAACATAAAATAAAAAATCAGAATGGCCACAAGGGGGCATCTGTGAGAATGAGTACTTCTCAAGCAGCCCGTAGCACACAGCAGTTTTATCATGTGTTACAAAAAAAAGGTACACCATCCACATGCCGCAGCATCCGAAGTCCCCTAGAGCACGAGCCAAAACTGCCACCGGACTACAAAAACTTGGTGTGCAACAAAAAAACATGTTTCTTGTTCAGACACACTTGTATGCTGAAAAGATTTATCTTCCCGAGATTACCAGCAGAATCTCAATGGGATTAATCCATATTTTTTATTCACAAAAACACACATACATACATTCATTCATACCTACATGTACACATACACACTTATTTATACACACTAATTTTATTATAATAATTAATTAGTTCCATCCCTCCAGATTCCAAAGAGGCAACCATCTTTCCCAGTAGACTAAAATTTTTTAATTACTAGCTGCAATATATTTCTCGGTCTTACTATGATTCTTTACTACATATTTAAATTTGTCGAGGCTCAAGGCGTCCACCGATGCGGTCTTGAAAATTAATGTTTTACCAAGGAGAAGAATCATGTTTTCAATTGATTGACATTGCCTCTCAGGTCACCCAATATGACTCTCTGTAAACTAACTTCCAGGGTGACTTTGTGACACAATGACCAATCTTGAACTTGAATCCAGAATTTTGCGACTATAGGACAGTACCAAAATAGACAGTCTATTGTTTCTGTTTTGTCCTGATAAAGTCTGCACATGGGCGACTGCTCAATTCCCCATAATCTAAGGCTCTCAGAGATACATCAATAGTTGTTTTATATACTAGTCCATACACTTGGTGCCATTTGATTGGAATATTAAAAAGATTTTCCCAAATGTTTTGAATACTGTAGGGTGCTGCAGTCAGACGTTTTGTAGCAAGATGGAAGAGATATATTTTACGGTTTATGTTAGTCCGGTTTAACCATGCATGATCTTTAATAGATGGGCGACCAGGAGATTCATTGCTGTCTAGAGTTTGAATTTTCTTTCTCCATTTGTCTGGTATGGTTGCAATGAGTTGATTATACATCTGAAGTGAGCATGTTTCACCATATGCTTGTTTGATTTGCTCATGAGTGATAAGTTTGCCGTCTTTGTCTGTGATGTCTTTAAGAAACAAGATACCCTTCTTGTACATTTTTTCAATGAAAATTGTTTTTTTTTTCAATTAATATATTTGAGTTTAGCCATATAATTTGGTGTAAGATTTGTTCAAGCTGTTCAGGGGTATGGAACTGGAATTGTAACCAGCTTTGTAAAGATTCCTTCATAAAGGTCGATGTTTTAAATAATGTACTATTGTCCATCACGTTAAAATGGCACACTTTAATCTGCAGCATGGCAAAGTGCCTGTCTTTAAACATGGAATGGGCCTGTCTTTTTAGTCTACTTAAAAACCAGTTTGAATTCAGATATAGTTTTGATATAATTGAAGCTTTAAGTGACTGATTCAAAGCACTGATATTTATTAGTTTGACCCCACCCATTTCATATTTATTATATAAATATTTTTGTTTTATTTAATCTGGTTTACCATTCCAGATAAAATCAAATATTATTTTTTCACAGGACTTAAAAACAGACTCTCCCGGTGTAGGGAGTGTCATGAATAATGTGTGAACTGGGATAATACGAGTGAGTTGACTAGAGTAACCTTGCCATAGATAGTTAGATGCATTCCTGTCCAAGGTTTTAATATGCGATCGACCTTGGTAATTTTCCTGTTAAAGTTACTAGAAACAAGATTTTAAATGTTTTTGGGAAAATGTGTACCAAGGACATCCACTTCCCCATCGATCCATTTGATTGAAAGTTTACATGGAAGTGTAAAAGGAGTATCCTTTAATGATCCAATGCGTAATATGGAGCACTCTTCATAGTTGGGTTTTAATCCAGATAGATTTGAAAAATTGTCTAGTTCTTTAATGAGACTGGATCGTGATTCTGTATTTGGCGATATGACAAAACTTGAATCATCTGCATACAGTGGATATAAGAAGTCTACACACCCCTGTTAAAATGCCAGGTTTTTGTGATGTAAAAGAATGAGACAAAGATAAATCATGTCAGAACTTTTTCCACTTTTAATGTGACCTATAATGTGAACAATTCAATTGAAAAACAAACTGAAATCTTCGAGGG
>JACXGI010000977.1:63215-80683 GCA_016801175.1 Esox masquinongy
AGAATTTCCAAAGCATTAGATATACCATGGAACACAGTGAAGACAGTCATCATCAAGTGGAGAAAATATGGCACAACAGAGACATTACCAAGAACTGGACGTCCCTCCAAAATTGATGAAAAGACGAGAAGAAAACTGGTCAGGGAGGCTTCCAAGAGGCCTACAGCAATATTAAAGGAACTGCAGGAATTTCTGGCAATACTGGCTGTGTGCTACATGTGACAACAATCTCCCGTATTCTTCATATGAATGGGCTATGGAGTAGGGTGGCAAGACGGAAGCCTTTTCTTACAAAGAAAAACATCCAAGCCCAGCTGAAGTTTGCAAAAACAAACATCAAGTCCCCGAAAAGCATGTGGGAATATGTGTTATGGTCTGATGAAACCAAGGTTGAACTTTTTGGCCATAATTCCAAAAGGTATATTTGGCGCAAAAACAACACTGCACATCATCCAAAGAACACCATACCCACAGTGAGGCATGGTGGTGGCAGCATCATGCTTTGGGGCTGTTTTTCTTCAGCTGGAACCGGGGCCTTAGTCAGGGTGGAAGGAATTATGAACAGTTCCAAATACCAGGCAATTTTGGCACAAAACCTTCAGGCGTCCATTAGAAAGCTGAAGATGAAGTTCACCTTTCAGCACGACAACGACCCAAAGCACACATCCAAATCCACAAAAGCATGGCTTCACCAGAAGGAGATTAATGTTTTGAAATGGCCCAGCCAGAGCCCAGACCTGAATCCAATTAAACATCTGTGGGGTGATCTGAAGAGGGCTGTGCACAGGAGATGTCCTCGCAATCTGACAGATTTGGAACGCTTTTGCAAAGAAGAGTGGACAAATGTTGCCATGTCAAGATGTGGCATGCTAATAGACTCCTACCAAAAAAGACTGAGGGCTGTAATAAAATCAAAAGGTGCTTCAACAAAGTATTAGTTTAAGGGTGTGCACACTTATGCAACCAGGTTATTGTGAGTTTTTTTATTTTATTTTTGCCCCTCAAAGATTTCAGTTTGTTTTTCAATTGAATTGTTCACGTTATGGGTCACATTAAAGGTGGAAAAAGTTCTGACATGATTTATCTTTGTCTCATTCTTTTACATCACAAGAACATGGCATTTTAACAGGGGTGGGTAGACTTTTTATATCCAATGTACATGGAGACTAGTTTTTAATCACTGGATTTCCAAACCCTTAATTTTGTTATTTGTTCTAATTTTGCCGGCTAAGATTTCTAAGGCCATTATGAATAAATACGGGGATAATGGGCATCCCTGCTTTACTCCTCTACCTAATGTAAAACTGTTGGAAAGAAAACCATTATTCATGATTCTACATTTGGGGTCACTGTACATTACCTTCACCTATTGTCTAAGAGATTTACTTAAATTTATATAGGTCATACATTCATAAATAAAATCTAAACAGACTTTTTCGTATGCTTTTTCAAAATCCGCTATGAAAACTAGGCCAGGCCTTTTTGATTTATCGTACAGCTCTATTATTTCCAGTAATTGACGTATATTGTGACCAATGTATCGGGCATGTATAAAACCTGTTTGGTCATGATGTATTGTCTGGAATGGATTTTTTTATTCAAAGTGCTATACATTTTGCTAAAACTTTTGCGTCGCAGCACGGTAGAGTAAGAGGTCACCAATTTTTTAACTGAGTAGGATCCTTATAATTACCGTCAGGGTGTTGTTTGAGCAGCAGTGATATTAGACCCTCTTGCTGAGTTGCAGATAATTTTGACACTTGATATGAGTAGTTAAATCAAGCTAATAATGGGTCCAATGTACATGGAGACTTTAGTTTTGAATCACTGGATTTCCAAACCCTTAATTTTGTTATTTATTCTAATTTTGCTGGCTAAGATTTCTAAGGCCATTATGAATAAATACGGGGATAATGGGCATCCCTGCTTTACTCCTCTACCTAATGTAAAACTTTTGGAAAGAAAACCGTTATTCATGATTCTACATTTGGGGTCACTGTACATCACCTTCACTTATTGTCTAAGAGATTTACTTAAATTGATATAGGTCATACATTCATAAATAAAATCTTAACAGACTTTTTCGTATGCTTTTTCAAAATCCGCTATGAAAACTAGCCCAGGCCTTTTTGATTTATCGTACAGCTCTATTATTTCCAGTAATTGACGTATATTGTGACCAATGTATCGGGCATGTATAAAACCTGTTTGGTCATGATGTATTGTCTGGAATGGATTTTTTTATTCAAAGTGCTATACATTTTGCTAAAACTTTTGCGTCACAGCACGGTAGAGTAAGAGGTCACCAATTTTTTAACTGAGTAGGATCCTTATAATTACCGTCAGGGTGTTGTTTGAGCAGCAGTGATATTAGACCCTCTTGCTGAGTTGCAGATAATTTTGACACTTGATATGAGTAGTTAAATCAAGCTAATAATGGGTCGTTTAGTTCTTCAAAAAAGTGAGATATACTTCTGTGGGAATGCCATCGAGCCCTGGTGACTTGCCAGTCTCAAAATATTTGATAGCCTCCATGGGTTCCTCTACTGTTATTTTTTCCTTACCCTGTTCCTTTTGTATATATGTTAAATTAACGTCCTGATTATTAGGAAAGAAATCCTTGCAATTTTCCTCAGTGGGTGAAGTCAAGGTTTTATTGAGTATATTTCCTCAAAATACTTTGTTGTCTCTCCCAAGACATCTTCAGGTGAGTCATGAAGGACTCCATCTGTTGTTGCAATTTTTTAGATATTTTTTGTTGAGTTCCTGTGTTAAAGATTTTTAAAAAATGGGTATATTTTTCACCATTTTCCATCCAGTTTGCTTTGTTTTTATAATAGGAGAGGTTTGATCGTTCCTGAATTATAGACTCTATTTCTTTATGTTTCATTTCTAATTTGTTTTGTATATTGTCTTGATTGTTTCGACTACTATCTAACTCGACTATTAGATTCTCTATGTCTGTCTTTAGTTTATTTTCCCTTGCCAGGTATTTTTCTTATTTGTTGCAGAATATAGTATTGAGTGGCCTCTAAATGTGCATTGGAATGCATCCCATACAACATGAGGATCTGCTGAGTCAATATTGTCCTTAAAAAAATAGTAATAAATTCTCTTGTTCTGGTCATAAATGATTCATCTTTCAAAGGGCTTTGATTGAACTTCCAGTATTCTTGTCCTCTTGGGAATTCAGTCAGAGTGAAGTAGATGCCAATTAAATGGTGATCCAAGCAAATTCTATCTTCTATCAGCACATTTTTAATTTTTGGAACAGCTGAGAATGAAGTGAGAAAATAATCCAGACGGCTGGCCTGAGATAGGGTGAAATATTTTTGGCGAAGACTGTGTAGGTTTTGTGACGGCTGGCTCGGTTTGTTAGCCGGTGCGTGTGCTTGCTGTTCCATTGTGTATCGGAGGTGTACCTCATCGATAAAATCTAAATATTTTGTGGTTCTCCAGCCTGTCTTTTTGTGAAGTATTTGTTTCTAAGCAAATATTGTAAAAGGTGAGTATACTTTTTTTTAACTTACCTTTTTCCTTAATTTTTCCTTCCAATTTTTAAATCCAGGTTAAAAACTCTCTTTTCACATGCCTATGACTGAGCACTTAAACTTAACTGCACTGTTTAGCCTTACAGCTTTAATAGCGTCCTATATTTCTATTTTCTTGTTCAATGTTTTATTATTATGATGTTGTTTTGCTGTTTTCATTTGAGTATTTGTTTTTATGCTCTTGTATTTTTTATATTTTTTCTTTTTCTTTGTAAAGCACATTGAATTGCTTCTATGTATGAATTGTGCTATATAAATAAGCTTGCTTGCTACCTTTGCCTAATCAGTTATTAACACTAGAACCGCCGGGGCTTTTAGATGAATTATATGAAGGATAATTTTGTTGTTTTTTTATTGGTCTTATGAAACATAAGAATAAGAAAAAAATACTATTTCAAAGAACACAGGCTATAGTATTTTCGTTTGTTTAGTACTGCTCTAAACATCTATAAAATGAAAATCCGCCATATTTAAATTCTTGATAGATAATTCCGTTACATCTTTTGATTACTAGGCCCATACAGGTAAAAATATTTGCATAAATCTAACCTAATATCAAAGAGTTATGAAACAGTCGGATATCGTTTTTATTCTGTTTCACTAATAATTAATTACTGTGATACCTTTGATGAATTACATAGGAAGCCTGGATCATCTTCATGGTTCTATAAAATAATCAGCAAAATTTCATATTGGCCTATTCAGACAGATCATATGTTTCATATTTTGTTTCTCTCCAAATAAAAAGAGAATTTCATTAGTAATATTGCAACACTATGTTTAGAGATAATA
Source organism: Esox masquinongy (assembly GCA_016801175.1). Classification (NCBI taxonomy): domain Eukaryota; kingdom Metazoa; phylum Chordata; class Actinopteri; order Esociformes; family Esocidae; genus Esox; species Esox masquinongy. Next base: position 67,559 of record JACXGI010000977.1, read on the forward strand.
CAGATTTTATTCCACTGCATTTGATCAACATTGATCAACTATGTCATCAACTTACAGTTCATTCTCATTGTTAAGTTAATTCGCATTCAACCACAGGGAGCATGATCCTTTATCTGGGGGTATCGTTAATTAAGAGTGATTTGCGCCTGCCGGGGTACTATCTGGCCAGGATTTTTGGTCTACTTTGAGATGTGTTTAAGATGTGTGTGCTTCTACCATAATTAAACCCCCCCACCCTCCATATACTCACTTTAACTCACTTTTAATAAATTGGGACGAGCAAGAGGCGAGATCAGAATAATGTATTGTATAGTTTGACTGACCGACTTAAGACAAACAGCTGGACATTTGAATTGTAAACATTTATTGTCTTAAAATTTGGGGGAAGATGTGTTGTCAGGGTGCTTGCAGATATGTGTTGACTTGACACGATATTGCCATTCGCTTGCCAGACTCTAATCTTTATACTAATAATCTGAATTACTATTTTTAAATAGGCAAATAGATTCTAAAATCAACTCCTAATAAATTGTATACAAATACGAAAATGATTATAGCAAAGATATGAAATATAAAATTATTATTTTGATTTAGCGTAAAAATAAAATAAAAAGCCAAAATCGCTGCTTTCTGCGGTTTAGAAATCTCATGTTCAAATTGCTATTTCAATATGATTTTGATTAATTGTGCAGCCCTACTCCTCAGCTGCACTTCACTATTTTGCTATTTTTCACTTTATAATTGCTTTTTTTTTGTATTACAAATGACAGATCGTAGTCTTCTCTGAAGTGTCTACTATAAAGTTGTAGCTAGCTTTCTTGCCTTCCAGTAAAGAAAAAAAAAAGTCTGATCACTTTGATATTACATGACGTCTGGTCTGCCATGCAAGTTGAATTTCACGAATTGCAACTTGTCTAAAACAAGTCTAAAAAATGTTTTCACCTCCATACATTTCTATAAAAAATGGAGGTGGGATAGCTGAAAGGGTATATTGATTAGCAAAATGTACCATTTCTTTCCAGTGCATTTCCAGTGCACTGCATTTCCAGTGGAAAACAGAGTAGCAAAAATGAATGGCAGCCATTTATGACTATCAGACCTTTATTATACCAATTTGACCTAAAGCCTAAATAAACTCCACATGATGTATTGCATAATTCCTGAGATATGAAACATTTATTCACAATTCTCGTAATGGAATAGATTATATAGGGGTCAATTGGAGTGCGGGTTCTTAAAACCCTTTAAGTCGTTTAACCGCATTTTCTGTCAGTGGTGCTGATTTGTCTGTGAGTCCTTGACTATTAGGCCTAGATGCTTGAGATCGTGAAATCTCGTTTAGTTTTCACTTATAGAAGCCATTCATGTCAGCACCTCCATGCATCAAGATAGCACCCCCTCAGCACCTCCTGTGAACATCATCAAAATAATAAAAAAATAAGTTCAAAATAAAACAACACTATTGGATTTATTCTGAAGAATATACGTGTGGTGTATTTTGATTTAATTTGTTTTTAGAGCCTAATAAACACAAAAATTCTATAGTGTTTGTTCTTTGAAGTTATTGTTTTTTTTCATATTCCTATCATAAGACCTGAAATAAACAAATTATTGTATTCCTCAAATTAATTTAACATTTAAAACAAACAAATCCTGTAATTAATTATTTTTTAGACTACTGAATGCTAACGAAGCTAAACCACATGGACACTGGGTGTCTGAAAAGCCTGGCGGTTTTACAGGAGTGTAAATCCTGTATTTGGTTATATGTCAAAATATTTTTTAGTAAAATATATCTTAGGTGTTGAGGCAGAAAATATTGTATCATATTTTTGATTTTATAGTTTGTGCTTGGTTTTATAGTCTGAACAGAGAAAAGCCAGTCATAATAAGGACATAATCATGTTGTTTCTCCTAAAATTGAACTCTTTATTCAGCGTTGTAGAATGAAAAAAACAGGAAGTGAAATTGAAAGGTAGTCTGACCAATTAGGAGAGTATACAGTATAGCCTACTGTCGGTTTTAAAGTCAATTAGCGAATTGTCATAAGATGCGATCTTCTACCATTCTCTACTTCAAAACCATGATCTAAGCAAATAGCTGTGCTTTGTATTATATTATTTAATAAGATAATTCAAGTGTTTAAACAAATTGTATTTATTTCTGTGTAGACTATTAGTGTTTCTTTATAAAAACGCTTTGTAATTATAGCAGTGATGAATACGCAACTGGAAACATTTCGCTTTTAATTTAAACCTGTTATGTTAGGAGCTGTAATGTTAGGAACATTGTAAACATCGTCCGCAACTATTGTCAGAAAACAATTTTCAAGAAATAATTGCATTTTCATTGTTCTAGCACCCCCATGCTTTGGAATAGTGCAATCACAGCTTGACACAATCTACTGCATGCTGACGCAATTTACCTTATCTTACTGCGGTAAGAAAACCCTGTAATTAGATGAGCAACATCTGTAGAATGATTATTTCTAAGAATACAGGCTGTAGTATTTTCATTAATTCATTAGGCCCTACAAATGTACAAAATGAAAATTACACAACACTTAAATTATTCGAAAATGAATCCATTCAAATTTAGATTTTCATCTAATTTTGATGATGTACAAGGTAAAATAACAGACATTATCGACCAGTTTGCGACGATCAAAAGATATCCGCATGAATAGCTGTGCATAGGCCTAAAGCACGGTTGCTTGATAAACACTTGATAAATTTGATAAATAAATAAAGGAAAGGATGATTTACAGTAGCCTACACTGTCACGGTGCCTCCAGTGATCACACCAGCCTCCGGCTGCTAGCTCCGCATTCTGTTGTGGAAATCACTAAAAAGGCACAAAGACTGTAGATTCTTTTCACAAGTAAAGCTTTATTCAAGATTTATAAATCTGGAGCAGTTAACAATGCTCTCAGCAGAGTCAGGTCAAGAGCTCTCCGTTGAAGTTCGAACTCAGGCCTATATACAGTACATTCAGTACAGCCCACTGTGTCCCCCACCCATGCATGGTTAGTCTACATGTCTTACCAGCTGCTCTGCGAACTTCAGTTTACCAAGATAACAAGATGTCTACAGCCCTTAAGTAGTTAGCCAAAGCTGTTGTAGGCACAACCTGTACAAGTGAGCAGTGCCGAAACACACAATGGCCTTATTAAATTAATGGATTATACTTAGAATAAGCAATATGATTTCATTGTACTATGGAATAACAACATTTCTACCACACATTCACGGAACACCCATGACTCTCCACTATTAAACACACCTGTTCCTCATCACATCCCCCCGGACTTCCCGTCATTACGCACACCAGATTACTACTGCTTATAACTGCCCTTCACGCCATTTTCTTCAAGGAAAAACACTGTAGTATACTCTATTATTCAATAAATTTTATTTGTAAATTCGATTAGCAGAGTAAAAGGATACATGAATAACGAAATTGACTATTTGATAAAATATAGAAAAGTTCTTTATCGATTTCTTTGAATCAGATGAAGACCCGGCATCCGAGACGTCGATTTCGGGGTCTGTTTGTGATCCTCCATCTGACTCCATCTCATCTAAATCTTGCAGCATCTGCAACGCTGTCAGGCCGTCAAAACGTCAGGTTCGGTTTGCCATTGTGAACTAAACGCTGTGAATTTTGTCTGAGTTGTGTCTGACTTGCTCACCAAGTTCAGATTATATACAATTACTACCCTCATCATCATTCTTCATCATTAGACTTCAGTCACATGAATAGGTGTGTCTGGGTTAATCAGGGGGTTATCGCCCATTCATCCATTGACGTCAATGCGATTTCATTGCTATTCAATTGATTAGATTTGATGTAACTTTATCATTGAACAAGTACAGTATAATGAAATGCAGTTAGCATCTAACCAGAAGTGCAAATAGAAGAGTGCAAAAAATGTACAAGTGAAACAATTAAGAACAATGTATGTTGTAAGTAGGATGAATGAATGTGCACATTGAAGGTGCAAGGTGGTATGTGCAACTGAAATGCAGGGATAACAGCAATGAGGTTCCCGTGTTAGACATGTATATGTAAAAACTGAAAGAGAATGTAAACAACATGTACATAATTTCAAAGAATGATTTACAGTAGCCTACATGAAAATATAGAAGTCATTTGTCGATTGTACTGATGAAAAACAGTAATGTGTAATACGTTTGCTGAATGGATAATTGGTGATAGTTGGTATATCGTTTTGTGAATAATTTTTTAGCCTAATACATTTGTAGAATCTTACTCTTCAGTAGAATAAGCAGAGAAAATTCAAAGAGAGATGTATAGGATGTGTATGCGATTTTGTTTCTCTCTCCTAATAAAAACAGTAACTGTGTGTAATAAGTTTGTTGAGTTGGTAATTAGTGATTGCTAAATAATGTCTAGTATTTCGTTTCATGAAAAATGATTTAGATTTACATTTTAGATTTACATTTGATGAATTAGATAACACAAGAATGCTTAGTCTCCTTTTGAAAAATGGTGAAGCGTGATACATTTGTTGAATAGTCAAGTAGCCTATATCATTTGTATTATGTTTCAATAATAGCCCAATTAAAATGTTGAATGGTCATGGAAATGTTGTATTTCATTTGTAAGTTAATTCAAATTCAACCAAGACTCTATCATTCATCTGGGAGTATTGCACATTCATCAATTGTACATCAGAACCCCCTGATCAACCCAGACACACCTATTCATGTGACTGAAGTGTAATGATGATGAGGGTAGTAATTGTATATTTTCTGAACTCTGTCAGTAAGTCAGACACAACTCCGACATATTTTACAGCGTTTAGTTCACAGTGACAAATCAAACCCGACGATTCGATGCCCTGACAGCATTGCAGATGCCGCAAGATTTAGACTAGATGGAGTCAGAAACAGATCCTGAAATCGATGTCTTGGATTCCCGGGTCTTCTTCTGATTCTGATAATGAGCCACCACCTCCAGTGCTTGAACCTCCTTGCAAAAAAAGAAACGAACAACAGTGACCTCAAATGCCACTGCGAGACAGGAATCTGGGAGGGACGGCATGATTTCGGTAGAAAAGAGCAATGAGAGCAACAACCCAAGCTAGAGGACACATTGGCTGTGCACTTGACAGTTTTCTTTGTTTGTGTGCCGTGCAGATGCTGCAGCACATCAGAGGTTGTGCTGTTACTCGTGCCCACAGAAAAGGAGAGTGCATGGGACATGTCTGTTGATGAACTCAAAGCATTCATTGCACTCTTGTATGTCCGCGGAGCATACAGTGGGAAGAGCACAGATGTCGAGTCATTTTGGGCTGATCGATATGGGGGGAACTTTTTCTGAGAGACCATGCCACGCAACCAATTCAGAGAGATTATGCGACACCTGCGTTTTGACGACAAGAAGACAAGAAGACTACACTTGGAAACGGATATGTTTGCTGCAATCTCAGGATCTCAGGACCTGGAAAAGTTTTGTGAAGAATTGCATTGCTTGTGACAAGCCAGGAGAGAACATAACTGTTGATGAGCAACTGTTCCCAGATGCAGAAATGTGAAAACGGACAACTTTTTTACCTCACTGTCCCTGGCAGAGAAATTGATGGTGAGGAAAACAAGCCTTTTGGGAACAATGAACAAACAGACAGGAGCTGCCACCTTGCGTGCAAAACAACACACCAGCGGAGCTCTACTCCACAACAGTGATGGAAAATGGGAATGCTACGCTTACAGTGTACAGATGTAAGAAGAACAAGAGTGTTTGCCTTCTCTGCACCATGCATCCAACCATAGCCATCAGCAGTTCAGCCAAGAAAAAAACGGGACATTGACACACTACAATCACTCAAAGGTATGTCTGCCAAATTGCTTTAGCCTTTATTTACCTTGCACAAAATTATATCTTATTATTGCCATTATTATTGGTGTTATTTTTCTATATAATCTATTTTTTTTGTTCAATAGGTGGGCGTGGATACCCTCGACCAGATAGCAAGACTGTACTCTATAAAAAGAGGTACTCGTTGCTGGCCTGTTGCAATGTTCTGCAATCTTTTAGACATGGCTGCTATCAACGCACATGTACTGTACAAGCAATGTCTCAACAAGACAATGAGCAGAAGACATTTCATAATAGATCTGGCATGTGAGCTTCGTGAAAATTACATGAACACCAAGACAGCCAAGAAACAAGCCGCCAAGGAGGCAGCACGTCCTACTCTTCCTCTTTCCAAGCATCGGCAGCTCACACAAACCGTTGCCCACACAAACCCCCAAAGCTGTGTGCTGACTGTGGGGTAGAAGTTTGAAGTTCGCGATGTATAAATGCATGGGTTTTGTAGCCCACATCATCCAAAGCAATTGACAAATGACTTTTCTATATTTTATCAAATTGTCAATTTCGTTATTCATGTACTGTAGGCTACTGTAAATCATCCTTAGATCATCCTTTTACTCTGCTAATCGAATTTACAAATAAAATTAATTGAATAATACACTGCAATGTTTTTACTTGAAGAGAAGGCTGTGAAGGGCAGTTATAGGCTGTAATAATGAGCATGTGGTGTGTGTAATGATGGGAAGTCCGGGGTGATGTGATGAGGAACAGGTGTGCATAATAGTGGAGTGTGTGGGGTGTTCCGTGAATGTGGAGCTAGCAGCAGGAGGCACCGTGACATTGTAGGCTATTGTAAATCATCCTTTCCTTTATTTATTTATGAAATTAATTGTGTTTATCAAGCAACCATGCTTTATGCCTATGTACGGCTATTCATGCGGATATCCTTTCATCATTGCAAACTGGTCGATAATGTCTGCTATTTTACCTTATACAACATCAAAATGAGATCAAAATGAAACCAAAATTCTAATGGATTTATTTGAAATAATTTAAGAGTTGTGTAAATTTCATTTTGTACATTTGTAGGGATCTAATGAACGAATTAAAATACTATAGCCTGTGTTCTTGGGAATAATCGTTCTATTTATTCTTTTTTTTTTTTGTTTTTTTCATATGATAAGACATTCTTGTATTTTTTCATATTCATTAACCATTTAAAACAAACAAATTACGTAATTCATTATTTTTTAGATTATTTTATATTGCTTATGACGACCCAGTAGATGACCTGATGCTCTTGCTGGATGGTGATGCTGCAGAGGAGAATGTGTATGCTAATAGAGCCGATTCGTATGGTTAGGACGAGAAACAGCGTTCGGCTCTGGCGGATACTGTTGGTCTTAAAGGCCTTGTGGTTCTAGTTAAACTACACATTATGTGCATTTTCATCACTCTTATCTTGTTTATGCATAGGCTGATGTAGTATATTTACTTGAAAGCTACTATATCAGACATGGTTCCTGTATTTTATTGTGGTTACACTGGAGGTACTAAGTACTAAAACGTAGGTTACTCAGGTGAGTCAGAGGTAGGCCGGCGTGCATCAAACCCACCCTAATTAATCGGCTAGGCCACATCTACTACCCATGTGTCACGAGAAGAGTATGACCGAGACCTCACACTTAGTGAATATAGAATGTTTTTCCAAACTCAACATTTGACAGATATTGGTAACAAAACTTTTCAGTCAGGGAAACAATAAAGAAAAGTTGATACCTGTAATTTCATAGCTGCTTCAGCACCCCAAAACCAGAAAACCCACTATAGTGCAGCACTTGTCTGTACCTGCAGTGAATAGCGAGGAGGAGAGAGGTAAAGTTTGTCAGTCACATAAGCACAACAGATCTTTATATGTATATGGAGTGCTGAGTCCAAACCCTGACCTGCAGAAACATCCTATCTCAAAAATAATGTAAAACTGGAATAGCAGCAGTTGCCAGAAAAAAAAAAAACTTGTACACAAGAATATATGCAAGACCGGCCAGTCCTAGGGATACTCAGAGTTAAGTAAAATTACTTTTGACCACCATGCCCCACACTCGTGGAATGCCTAGCAGAGTAAATTTAGGTCTGAGTTCTTGCCTTTCTTAATGTGTATGTGCCTCATGTCAGTATACAGTTAGGTCCGGAAATATTTGAACACTGACACAATTTTCATAATTTTGGCTCTGTATTCCACCACAGTGGATTTGAAATGAAACAACTGAGATGCAGTTGAAGTGCAGACTTTCAGCTTTAATTCAAGGGGTTGAACAAAAATATCTTATGAAACGTTTCGGAATTGCAACCATTGTCATACACAGTCCCATTATTTCACGGGCTCAAATGTAATTGGACAAATTAATACAATCATCCATATAATAATCCACTTCTTTGCCTTAAAAACTCCTGGGTTGCTTGCACAGTATGTTTTGGGTCATTGTCTAACTGTAAAGTGAAGCGCCATCCAGTCAACTTCGCTGAATTTGGCTGAATCTGAGCAGATAATATATCCCTTTACACTTCAGAATTCATCCGGCTGCTTCTGTCTTCTGTCACAACATCAATAAACACTAGTGACCCAGTGCTGTTTTGTGTTGCAGAGCTCACCAGTGTTTTTTTTTTTGCTCAGAATGTACCAAACTGTTGATTTGGCCACTCCTAATGTTCCTGCTACTGTGTCTCTCTGATGGATTTTTTTACAGCCTAAAGATGGCCTGTTTCACTTGCATTGAGAGCTCCTTTGACTGCATGTTGGGGGTTCACAGCAACAGCTTCCAAATGCAAATGCCACACCTGGAATCAACTCCTGACCTTTAACCTGCTTAATTGATGAAGAAACAACAAAAGAATGGCTCACATCTGTCCATGAAACAGTTTTTTTTGTTTGTTTTTTTGAGTCAATTGTCCAATTACTTTCGGTCCCTTGAAAGAGAGGGGGCTACATATTAAAGAGCTGTAATTCCTAAACCCTTCCTCCAATTTGGATGTGAATACCCTCAAATTAAAGTAAAATACTGTACTTTAAGCCCATATTCATTACTTAGCTGTAACTTGAATATATTTGGTAAACAGACAAAATAACAAAACTTGTGTCAGTGTCCAGTTCTTTCTGGACCTAACTGTATTTCTGTAGTTTTTTTATATAAATTTTTGAAATAGTGCTGCAATACAGAGCTGAAAAGTGAAAGTGATCTCAGCCTGATTCACCTCTACAAATAAAGGTATAAAATACGTGGCTGTTAAACAAATGTGCATGTGTGTGAGGTTTAGAAGGGATCGGGCATGAAAAATGTTGCTGTAAAAGGACAAATGTTGAATTTCAGATTGTCCCTTAAGGCTCACTAGTATGGTCGAAACTTAGGAAGAAATCTATTGATGACCATACTCAAAGTGATGACCCGTCCTCTTCTGGCTGTGCTGTGTCAAGTTTATAAGAGTACATGACCTTTTTAGCCATATCATTGTTTTTACATATTCAGATGACAAGCTGGTCAATAAATGAATGTGGGCTGTGTCCACAGTCTTTTAACTGTCCAATTCAGCTCCATAACCAGGTGGATAAGGAGAGGGACAATCAGGTAGGGTGTGGGCAGCAGAGGCAGGAATTACTCTCCACAAACTGGACTAACATGATAAGATTAAGATAGATGACACCAGCACCCCTCTGTTTTCCATTCAACTCTGTTTGCTTTTTTCTGTAGATATTATCTTCCTCCTACTCAATAGAAGTGCAGAACTTGTATTGGTGCTCTCCAAGTCTCTAACAGACTGACAGACAGACAAACACTAACACACACACACACCCACTTTGCCACTTGGCCTCCCCTTCTTTTTGTATATTTTTTCTTCTAACCACTCTCCATGACATCAGTGATTGTTTCTTGTGTGAGTTGAGGTGTGATGGTCCTGGTTAGGAAAAACATATCTGCAGTATCATTGAGACAAAAATACTCTAATCTTCCTCCTGCTGTCTACTGTGCCTTCCATAGGTCATGGGACAGTGTAGTCAAAATTGCTATTTTTGCTGTACTTTCAAGCATATGGAAAGACAATAAAAAGATGAGTATGAGCAAAAAGTACAATGTTACCTTTTTTTATATCTGCTTCAACACATTTGTTTTACCAACTAGAATAAAAGCACTGTCAGAGTTCCATGCCCCCATTGTATTTGATCATTAGTATTGGGAAATTTGGCTCACAGGTGTTTCTAATTGATCAGGTTTCCTGTTGCACTGATTGTTCAGACATAAAATAGCAATGAATATGTTGATCTCAGTTCCATCCTTTGCTTTTGCCTTTGAAGTCTGTTTTTGGTATCAGTAGGAATAATCCAACATTAAGACTAGGGAGCGGTCTATGAACGAAAGGCGAATAATTTAGATACTAAAAGAAAAGAGGAACTTAATTTGAATCCTAGCACAAAAGTTGGGCATAGCCAAATCAACAGTTTGGAATTTCCTGAAAAACAAAGAAACCACTGGTGTCTTCAGTCAATAAAAACAACAGCAGTTGATGACAGAAACATGATCAGAGCTGGGAAAAAAACAACCCAAAAATAAGTGTCAGTGAAATCACCAAAAACCTCCAAAATTCTGGGGTGAAAGTATTTTGGCAGCAGAATTACAAAGGCAACACAACCAGATGCAAACCCCTATTCAGCACCAAATCAGATTTGAATTGGCTAAAAAAAAAAGTAAAAGAGGGTGCAGGTTTGGGAAAGGGTTTTATGGACAATTCAGATGATGAACCTTTATCAAAATGATGGAAAGGCAAAAGTGTGGAGAAAAGACCTTAATGATAACTGTACAGCTGAATAGGCTACTGCAAAATACAGCTGTGCTCATAAGTTGGCATACCCTGGCACTAATTGTGCAATTTTGGCATTGATTTTAAAAATATGACTGATTATGCAAAAAAAAAAAAAGACTGATTATGTCTTTTATTTAAGGATAGTGATCATATGAAGCCATTTATTATCACATAGTTGTTTGGCTCCTTTTTAAATCATAATAATAACACAAATCACCCAAATGGCCCTGTTCAAAAGTTTTCATACCCTTGAATGTTTAAAAAGCCACATCTGTGACTTTTTAAATTGCAATTAGTGTCTTTGTATAAATAGTCAATGAGTTTCTTAGCTCTTGCGTGGATGCACTGAGCAGGCTAGATACTGAGCCATGGGGAGCAGAAAAAAAAAGTCAAAAGACCTGCGTAACAAGATAATGGAACTTTATAAAGATTGAAAAAGATATAAAAAGATATCCAAAGCCTTGCAAATGGCAGTCAGTACTGTACAATCACTTTTTAAGAAGTGGAAAATTCAGAGGTCTCTTGATACCAAGCCAAGGTCAGGTAGACCAAGAAAGATTACAGCCAAAACTGCCAGAAGTATTGGTCGGGATACAAAGAAAAACCCACAGGCTGCTCTGAAAAAAGATGGTGTGGTTGTTTCAAGGAGCACAATACGACAATACTTGAACAAAAATGAGCTGCATGGTCGAGTTGCTAGAAAGAAGCCTTTACTGCGCCAATTCCACAAAAAAGCCCGGTTACAATATGCCCGACAACACCTTGACACGCCTTACAGTTTCTGGCACACTGTAATTTGGAGTGATGAGACCAAAATAGAGCTTTGGGTCACATAGAAATATCCTTATTTTTTAAAGAAAAGTACATTTTTTGTCAATTAAAATAACATCATATTGATCAGAAATACAGTGTAGACATTGTTAATGTTGTAAATTACTATTGTAGCTGGAAACAGCTGATTTCCAATGGAATATCTACATAGGCGTACAGAGGCCCATTATCAGCAAACATCACTCCTGCGTTCCAATGGCACGTTGTGTTTGCTGATCCATGTTTATCATTTTAAAAGGCAAGTTGATCATGAGAAAACCCTTTTGTGATTATGTTAGCACCACTGAAATTGTTTGCTGATTAAAGAAGCAATAAAACTGGCATTTAAACTAGTTAATTATCTTGAGCATCAGCGTTTCTGGGTTTGATTACAGGCTCAAAATGTCAGAAACAAATAACTTTATTCTGAATCTCGTCAGTCTAAGCATGTTCTGAGAATTGAAGGCTTTTCTCCATGTCAATCAAACTGAAAGTGCGTACAGCTGTCAACGTTAGGTCGTCAAGTCAGACCTGATCGAGAACATCATGGCATCTAGATTGGCCTCAAAAATTGTAACATTTGGATTCCAGGACTGTTGTTTGTGGGAGGAAATGAAGAGCAGTATGCAACACATGCAAAACAAAAATTACTGATGTGATAGCCACAAGCTCTAACGTTGTAAGACACCTGAAATCCCACAAAGACAGGTAAAGAATGACTGCTTTGCTGTGCCTAGCTAGCTAACGCGACGTAATGTCAGAATAAAATACTCTAGCTATCTAGAAGAGCTAGCTAGAGTATCCTTACATAGGCTTCACATTAGAGCTAGACGAGCTAGCTAAACTAAGCAAAGTGGGGAGATTGAAACTCAATTCTATTCAAGGGATTTCCTGGTGATTAGATTAGCAACAGTCTGATACATGGAGGGTTATAAAGTACATTCCTCCATTCTCATTAACGAATGAGATTCCCATGGCATCTCCTAATTTTTTTAGGATATTTCTGGTAATATTCTTGAATTTACGAGCTTGCAGTGGCCCCACCTGGCATTTTTTTCAAAGTGGACAGCATTTTTATTGTGTTTTTAACATCCTTACATAGGCTTCATGTTACTGTTAAAGCATAAAACATAATTTTATCTGAATACATAAACACAATTGAAAACTTATAAATACATAAAAACAACAGACTAAGACTAACAACTGACTAATGTAAATAGATCTCACACCCATTGGCAGCTGCACTATTGGGCCTGGGCGGGCAATGGCCCGACCAATTTACTCATTGGCCCACCTAGAAATTTGTAAGGATCTGGATCAAAACAATACCCAATCATGTTGTCCTTCTGTAGTTGCTATGAACCAGAAGATAAACATGTAACATTAGAATTATCACGGCCAATTCAATCCAGAGCCATCTAGAGAGACTATAATGTAACGGCTCTGCAATCAAAAATGAATTTTGTTATTTTGCTGTTCCTATGAAACAGTACATACATGCGTAAAGTACGTCCTATAAGACATCATTGCATCCATTAATCATAGAGTAGACTCAAAATATTCTAATTATATTTACCTACAGTAAACGTTAGAAAAGCGCCATTTTCTTAGTTACAGCCTATT
>JACXGI010000977.1:80783-107980 GCA_016801175.1 Esox masquinongy
AGTCTACACACCCCTGTTAAAATGCCAGGTTTTTGTGATGTAAAAGAATGAGACAAAGATAAATCATGTCAGAACTTTTTCCACTTTTAATGTGACCTATAATGTGAACAATTCAATTGAAAAACAAACTGAAATCTTCAAGGGGGAAAAATGAAAAATAAAAACCTTACAATAACCTGGTTGCATAAGTGTGCACACCTGGCTGTGTGCTCCATGTGACAACAATCTCCCGTATTCTTCATATGAATGGGTTATGGGGTAGGGTGGCAAGACGATGTGGCCTTTTCTTACAAAGAATAATATCCAAGCCCGGCTGAAGTTTGCAAAAACAAACATCAAGTCCCCCAAAAGCATGTGGGAAAATGTGTTATGGTCTGATGAAACCAAGGTTGAACTTTTTGGCCATAATTCCAAAAGGTATGTTTGGCGCCAAAACAACACTGCACATCACCCAAAGAACACCATACCCACAGTGAAGCATGGTGGTGGCAGCATCATGCTTTGGGGCTGTATTTCTTCAGCTGGAACTGGGGCCTTAGTCAAGGTGGAGGGAATTATGAGCAGTTCCAAATACCAGGCAATTTTGGCACAAAACCTTCAGGTGTCCGTTAGAAAGCTGAAGATGAAGTTCTCCTTTCAGCATGACAACGACCCAAAGCACACATCCAAATCCACAAAAGCATGGCTTCAGCAGAAGATTAATGTTTTGGAATGGCCCAGCCAGAGCCCAGACCTGAATCCAATTGAACATCTGTGGGGTGATCTGAAGAGGGCTGAGCACAGGAGATGTCCTCGCAATCTGACAGATTTGGAGAGCTTTTGCACAGAAGAGTGGGCAAATATTGCCACGTCAAGATGTGCCATGCTAATAGACTCCTACCCAAAAAGACTGAGTGCTGTAATAAAATCAAAAGGTGCTTCAACAAAGTATTAGTTTAAGGGTGTGCACACTTATGCAACCAGGTTATTGTGAGTTTTTTATTTATTTTTTTCCCCCCTCAAAGATGGGTCACATTAAAGGTGGAAAAAGTTCTGATATGATTTATCTTTGTCTCATTCTTTCACATCACAAGAACCTGGCATTTTAACAGGGGTGTGTAGACTTTTTATATCCACTGTAGCAACGAATAACCAAGCGTTTTTCCTCATGAATTGGGCTATTGTGACAATATTAACCTGATCGTTGAGAAGATGTCAAAACAGAGGAGCCTATTTCAATTTGTAAAAAGAGCACGCATTGAGAAAAACATCACCAGTCCTCTCCCGACCTCAACCCGAGGGAACCGCTGCAGCGGACAGTGCAGGTAGTACCACACATTTTGCTCAAAGTTCTTATTACCCTTCCAATGACTATGTGCACTGTTGAGTGACTCTTTTCCAATGTTTAAAGACAGCGGGTGGGAGCTCCATGCTCACAGGGCGCCTGAACTCACTGTCTGTTGCCATTCGACATTCGGAACTTACAGAGAGCTTAAATTATGATGGGGTTATAGACATTTTTAAAACAAAACCTCCTAGGGCTGTCACGATTATGACATTTCAGTTGACGATTAATTGTCGCACAAATAATTGCGTTTAACAATTGAACTGTCTATATTGTAAATGTTATGCCACTATTATAGTTAGTGTAAGCCTAATAATATTGTAAAAATACACATGGTGGATCCGGAGAGCATTCTTTAGATTTGTTGTGTTTGCACTTTTGAGCGCCACCTTTCTGGGGCAAATCCTGCAATTTGCCTCCTCCAAAAATATTGGGCTCACCTCTCTTGAAATTCAAAATGCGCCCCGAGTGGTGCAGTTGTGTTGGGCTTTGGAACTACCACTAAGTCAATGTTGTCAACGATTGCTGTTCACAAAATGCAACCGCAAAGCAATGACAATAACATTTCGCTGCGCATCGTTTCACCACTCGCTCTGCTGCAAATATTATAGCCTAGTTATTTGAAACAGCCTTCCTTACGTAGCAAAACGTGTTTCAGCATTTAAAATGCAATGGGACAACATATATTTATATCCATACATTTTAACGCGCATTATCTAATTAGGAAATATGGTTGGAAATTACTAAATTCGACTTACCATATTAGTAAAAAATATTTTACACACGCTTGAGTGCTTTTATTCTTTTGTCGATCAGAGTTATTGCAACAGATGAGCGACAATTATTAAATAATAATTGCGAAATTACATTACTGTGCATAGCAAAACAATCCTATACTAGGTTTAAACATACTGAAATTAAGAAGGAAACAAGTTTCAGTAAATGTTCTGTGCCAATAACTTTCAGATGAGCTGTCAAACGCTCTTCTGCTCCAATTCGTAGGCTACTACTGAAATATCCACATATTCATGATCTGCTGAAAATGGTCAACCCCTTCCTATTTAAGTGAGGTTTTCAAAATGTAAAAGTTAATTTGTTCATTTTTTACATGGCATTATGATTCATGTTATAAGTAATTGCCATTACCTATGCCCACATATTGTGTAAACTATTAAGATAATGTAGTGAATTAAAAAATGTTTTAACCTGTGGCATAATACATCATTTGTTTGAAGTAAACATTAAAACTGTTGTAATTCAGTTTTCATTTTATTGTTTATCAATGGTATAGTGTTTTAAAACCATGTGTGTTCAATGCTGCCTATTGCCTTCACTTATCTACTTTGAGCCCTTATTTTGTTGCCCGCAGAAAAGCAGGTCAATTATCAGTATAGAAAAATTCTGATAGTGATATATATTAGATTGTTTTTGCAGCCCTAGATGCATTTAAAAAAATAGGTTTCTGTTATTGCGTGTCAGTGGTCCAAGGACCTTAGGTTTTGTTTTCGTCTTTTTTTGCCTATCAATGATTTTGGCCTGCCCAGTCAATATTGAAATCCTGGAGCCGCCATTGCTCACACCCCACAGAAAGAGGAGCAGGGTAAGACGTTCCTTTAAGCTCATTAATGAATTCAACAACAAAAACAGATTTGGTCATTTACTGATATAACCCAATTTTTCTTTAACCATTGACTTGAAATCCAAACCATTGAAATTGAACCTATTTGTGATATACAACCCTGTTTCCAAAAAAAGTTGGGACACTGTAAAATGCAATTAAAAACAGAATGCAATGATGTGACTATCATTTATCCCTGTATTTTATTGAAAATAGTACAAAGACAACATATCAAATGTTGAAACTGAGAAATATTATTGTTTTTGGAAAAATACATGCCCATTTTGAAATTGATGCCAGCAACACGTTTCAAAAAAGTTGGGACAGGGGCATGTTTACCACTATGTTGCATCACCTCTTCTTTTAACAATACTCTGTAAGCATTTGGGAACTGAGGAGACCAATTGGTGTAGTTTTGAAAGTGAAATGTTTTCCCATTCTTGCTTGATGTAGGATTTCAACTGCTCAACAGTTCAGGGTCTCCTTTGTCGTATTTTACATTTCATAATGCGCTAAATGTTTCCAATGGGTGACAGGTCTGGACTGCAGGCAGGCCAGTTTAGCACCCGAACACTTTTATTACAGAGCTATGCTGTTGTAATACATGCAGAATGTGGTTTGGTATTGTCTTGCTGAATTAAGCAAGGCCTTCCCTGAAAAAGACATCACCTGGATGGCAGTATATGCTGCTCCAAAACCTGTATATATTGTTCAGCATTATTGGTTCCTTTACATATGTGCAAGTCACCCATGCCATGTGCAATTTTAATGATATTATATACCGTAGATGATGAGATTCCCAAACTCTTTCCAATTTTATGTTGAGAAAAGTTATTCTTAAATTGTTGCACCATTTGCCTGGGCAGTCTTTCACTTCACTTCTGAAAGACTCATCTTCTCTGGGATGCGCTTTTTATACCTAATCATATTAGTGACCTTTTGCCAGTTAACCTAATTAGTTGTAAGATGGTCCACCAGGATTTTATTGCATTACACAACTTTTCCGGTTGTTTGTTGTCCCTGTCCCAGCTTTTTTGAAACGTGTTACTGGCATCAAATTCAAAGTGGGCATATATTTGATTTGTTGTCTTTGCGCTATTTTCTATTGAATATAGGGTTTACATTATTTGCACATCATTGCATTCTGTTTTGCTTTATATTTTAAACAGCGTCACAACTTTTTTGGAAACAGGGTTGATTATAAGGATGTCAGGTAAGGCCCAGGAAGCTCAGGTGCCCTGAATTTTGGTCCCTCGGCATGAGACTTCTATACTTTAAAAAAAAAAAAACTATGTAAATAGTTCTCATACCTCACAGAAAGAGGAGCAGGGTAAGACGAATGAAGGGAGTGAAACAGCAGAAGTGTTCCTAACAAGGACACTGACTGTTTCCACAATCTGCTAGCTGCTGCTTGTATTATTGTGTTCATTCTGGCCCCAGCATATGCACAGCTGGCTAAGATGAAGAGGGTTAAGACTGAAATCCTTTCTGAGTAACATGACACTGTTAAACTCTAAACAGAGACTGTCCACACATTTGCACGGCATAGATACGCTAACACACACGTTGTCTGAGGCAGACAGAAACACATCACTGGGGTGGGGTGTTGGGTAACAAAAGGCAGCCTAGCTGTGTGTTGCGTCGTCTACTGAGGCATCCAAAAGCCCCCCCAACCCTCTTTCTTTCCTGCCCCTCAGACTGTCTTGTGGTTGAGCCATATTTAGCCTCTTAAACCAGGCTTGGGTTGTCGCTTGGCCTGGGAAGAAGCTATATGATTTTTGTTGCAAAGGGGTGGTAAAAATGTTTTTTTCAGTAACGCCTCAAAACACATTAACCCTTATACAGGTGCTCATGAGAATAATGCCTTCAGTACAACAATAGCTAGCTAAGTGAAGATTGCAGCAACATCGCCAAATAAAACCCCATCGAAATCTGTGGATATATGTTGTGTTTTGTGGTGAACCATATCATTCTTTGAGAGACAAACAATCTTTTCCTAGGGAAATCTTTGTTATTGTGACCAGATTACACACTCGCTTTAGAAGGTATAATAGGACCATTAATGCTGAATGATGGATTTTCTAAAGTGGTATGTGGCTCCTGTCGCAATCTTCTGTTAAAATATAAAAGTGAGGATGAGGTAGCAAGAATTTGCAGTTTTGTGAGGGAAAAAGCTCATTCTGAACTCTGAATGAAAAGAGGTGGCGTGGCAGTTTCACCCCGAAATGTTACAACAGATTTTCGCCTAACCAACGATAGCCTTTTGGAAGGCACCGCAAAACATTTTTTTTTCAGAACAGCATTTAAGCAGAGATGTTGTAATGGATTTCTTGACTCAATGTTATGAATAGATCACAGTTATTCCAGAACAGAATTCGATTGTTCCTCCATCTTTGCTTCTTTTCTGATATGTTGCAATCTAGGCAGTAATCAACAAAAATGTTTTGTTTTGACAACTAATTTGTCAGGGTACAACATCTTTCTTAAGGGTATGTAGCTCATTGTGCTATTTTCTGCATGTGATTTGAGAAACACAGATCGGATTGTCATAGTAATCGGAGCCACCATTACACTCTATGCAGACGAGCTGACGAGCTGTACGAGACGTCCTTACTGCGTTCAAAACACTCATTCTCCCAGGGAGCACAATGCGCGAAACAGCTAATTTTCCCGGTGCACAAAACAAATTATTTCAGAGTGTAGGCCTCTACAGAAGGAAAGAGATAGAGACATCACTAGAGGAACGCATGTTGAAGGTAGCAGTCATTTGTTTGACTTCGTTAATTAGCTAACTATTCAGTTAAAACAAATTATTCTCACCTTGTTTAGATGTAGCTATCAATATTGCAGCCAAAATTGTATCCCCATTATACTGGGAAACAAAACGTTAGTCAAAGCAAGCTTTGTATTTATAATAGGAGAGGTTTGATCACTCCTGAATTATATACTCCATTTCTTTTTATTTCTATTTTGTTTACATTTTTTATCGTTTCCACTACTATCTAACTCAACTATTAGATTCTCTATCTCTGTCTTTAGTTTACTTTCCCTTGGCAGGTATTTTTTCTTATTTGTTGCAGAATATAGTATTGAGTGGCCTCTAAATGTGCATTTGAATGCATCCCATGCCACATGAGGATCTGCTGAGTCAATATTGTCCTTAAAAATTTTTTAATAAATTCTCTCGTTCTGGTCACAAATGATTTATCCCTTAAAAGGCTTTTATTGAACTTCCAGTATTCTTGTGCTCTTGGGAATTCAGTCTTATTGGCAGTGTTGCCAGATAGGTTGGTTTCCCACACAATTGGGCTATTCTTAATGGGCTTGGGCGGGTTGATTTACTGATATAAAAAAAACTGTGCTTGAGCGTTATTTTTGTTTCTAGAAATGTTAATATAAAATTAACATATTTAAGTCACCAATAATATAAATATATGAACGTGAAGACGCTGGATCAGCGCAAGCAGCATAGCCAAGTACAGCCGAAGGAAGTCGAGAGAGGGAGAGAAACGATGTGGAGTCAAGGCAAATATGGAGAAAAAACAATGCAACAAGGCTGTAATATATAGGTTACAGCTCTGTTGCGCTTTTAATGTGAGTCAAATTAACAAGAACATAGTATAACAATGAAAATAGACAATGATATTGACTGTGATTTATTATAAAGGTTGATGATTCATTTAATATTTTTTGTAATTCCTATATCCTCTAATAAACATAGAGCAAGTGTTTTCGGGTTGATCAGACATAATGAAGAGGGAATGATATGCTCTGTATACTAGAACCATTGTGGAGCCAATGGGTTTGGGGGCTTAGTAACAGCCAAGCAGAAACAATAGGCTGGATGTGTTTTAAATCCCATAAAATGTCTACTAGTGCTGGACAGGCAGAGGGGAATGAAAAAAAACCCCACATAACTAAATACCTACATGTTAAAGAAAAAAAGTTCAATTATGTAACGTTAATATGTAAAGAAAGAATATATTGCTTGTATATTTTGGTTGCTTTTAGGGAGGACACGGTTGCATGCATTAGCTGCTCAAGTGGACATGGACAGCAGGGCAGATTTAACACTAATCGTTGTCTTTTTGATAGACTGTGTAAGCGGAGCCGGCCTAGAAGAGCGAATGTCTCTTACTGAGTGAGCGAGTGAGCGACCGACTGACCCTTGTTAAATAGTGTAGTGGTTAGAGACAATTCCTAACTAATTAGAGACGCGGGCTACAGAATAACAGGTCCCGCGTTCGACTCCCGTCACAGTCAAAACACATTATGCCTGAGGATTTGTTCAGGACAGACAAAAACTTTGTTGGCTACAACTTCCATTAGCTACGTAATAGGGAGCCTAAAATAAAACAGTTCTGGTGGATATTAGGATTTGTTCAGGATAGACAAAAACTTTGCTGACTACACGATTCTCTCATCTTTTCACTTGACAAAAAAGTCCGTTATCGTCACCTATATTGATACAGTAGTTATTGTATCAATCAATAACTATCAATTATTGTATTCACGAATGGCTAATAAGCTGTTAAAACGGCCAGTGGCAAAAGCCCTACAGTTCATAGATGCTATTTGTGGTGGAGGTAAACCTAATAAGAAACTTTACTCAGTTTAACACAATGCTTAATGGTGTTTTGCGACATATTACTGGCTAATAAGCTGTTAAAATGGCCAGTAGCAAAAGCCCTACAGCACTTTCTATTGTGGGCCGATCAGCACTTTCTATTGTGGGCCGGCTGAACTAGGCTTGCCTGGTTTCTTGTTTCAAGTGTGTAGCCAGATATTATATAAAGTATCTCAGAGAAGGACCTTTGGTGGAGTGGGGGTTGGGGTAAAACCTTTGCGTAATTTGGAGCCAGAAAAAACCCTGGACACTAACACAGCTGGTGTTATGAAATGTGTACAATGGGAGCCAATCAGTGCCTTTTGAAGTGCACACTGTCTTAATTGCACAGGGTTGCTTGGCTTATTAGCGGAGCATAGCCACATTTCCAGCAGACCTCATGACCCTTGGATGAGTAGGTGTGTCCAAACTTTTGAAACGTACTGTAGCTTTTGACCTTAACTTAAGCAGGTAGATATTAGCTAATATTTAGTCGTGGAAAGTTACGTTTCAAGAAACATAATTATATCAAAACGTGTTAGGGCTTGGCAAATGTTTTTCATGTTTCTCATCAACATTATTTATGTGTATAATTTCTGTACTCTACTTACTGTCCGGAGGTTTGAATTTGCTTCTCGCTATCAAAGTTGCTAAAATCATTTTTCCCCTCAGTCCGTATGACTAAGAAAACAGTCATCCATCTTAAGTTTCATGACACCATCTGCACTCACCAAGTTTGCAAAAAAGATGGATCACTTTGTTTTCTTGGAAAAAAAGTTGACTTGCTGTGTGAAATGAAAACATGAGAGCCAACATATAGGATGCAGCGACCACCCAACAGGATCATGTACCCATCAGCAAAGCATGACTCAGTCCTTTTTTCCACCATACTAACTGGCCTAAGACAAATCAAGGATCCCATTGGTGGATCTAATTTTCCTTTACAACAGCCGACTGCAATTTGTTAGTTTTCAAGACTCGACTAGTCCTGTAATTGAACTGTTATTGCCCAAGTTCAGTGGGTGAAGTTTGTACTGAAATAGCAGTCTGCTATAACAGGTAAGACAGGCTTTTTAACTTACTGCTTAAGGTGAGGCTTTTCTAAATAGTTAATACATTAGAAATGTGTGGTTGTACTTATCCCACCTAAAAGCCTTCTGTGGTCGCCGTGTCCAAATATGTTTTGGATAGCTGTGCTTGCATATAAGAATTTGGGGACGCCATGCCTGGATAAAAAGCTTATGATAATAACTAAAATGTTTGAGCACATTGTAAAAAGTGAACGGTATGACCAAAACATGGTCATTTTAATGAGTGATAATATTGTTTCACTGTAGGAAATGGGATAATGTTATGGCTGATCGGTATATACATACACACACATACTATATACACCGATGAGCCATAACATTATGACCACCTGTAGGTCCCCCTTTCTGTAGGTCACCTGTAGGTCCCCCTTTTGCCGCCAAAACAGCCCTGACCCGTCGAGGCATGGACTCCACTGGACCTCTGAAGGTGTGTTGTGGTATCTGGCACCAAGATGTCAGCGGCAGATCCTTTAAGTCCAAGAAGTTGTGAGGTGGGGCCTCCATGGATCAGACTTGTTTGTCCAGCACATCCAACAGATGCTTAATTGGATTGAGATCTGGGGAATTTGGAGGCCAAGTCAACACCTTGAACTTGTTGTGTTCTTCAAACCATTCCTGAACCGTTATTGCTTTGTGGCAGGGTGCATTATCCTGCTGAAAGCGGCCAATGGCATCAGGGAATACCGTTGCCATGAAAGGGTGCACATGGTGTGCAACAATGCTTAGGTGATTCATCAGACCAGGCCCCCTTCCATTGCTCCGTGGTCCAGTTCTGATGGTCACGTGCTCATTGTAGGCGCTTTCGGCAGTGGTCACAGAGGTCAGCATGGGCATCCTGACTTGACTGGTCTGCAGCAACGCAGCCCCAAACATAACAAACTGCAATGCACTCTGTGTTCTGACACCTTTCTATTAGTACCAGCATTAACATTTTCAGCAATTTGAGCTACAGTAGCTCGTCTGTTGAATCAGAGCACATTGGCCAGCCATCGCTCCCCACGTGCATCAATGTGCCTTGGCCGCCCATGACTCTGTTGCCGGTTCACCGCATTTCCTTCCTTGGACCACTTTTGATAGGTATTAACCATTTTGGAGATGCTCTGATCCAGTCGTCTAGCAATCACAATTTTGCCCTTGTCAAAGTCGCTCAGATCCTTACGCTTGCCCGCTTTTCCTGCTTCTAACACATCAACATTGAGGATAGAATGTTCACTTGCTGCCTAATATATCCCACCCACTGACAGGTGCCATGATGACAAGATTATCAGTGTTGTTCACTTCACCTTTCAGTAGACAATGTTATGGCTGATCTGTGTGTGTGTATATATATATATATATACAAACACACACAGGGTACTATAAATGCTCATAATTATAGCCCAGATAGCTAACGCACTGTAGATGGTCTAAGCCAACTAGATCCTTAGATGGTCTGAGTCCCTGTAGTAGCTCATATCATTTCTGTTTAATTAGTAAATCAAATAAGTGCCATGAAATTCAGGAATTTAGTCATGCTTTTTCATCTTAACAGGAGTTAATAGTTTACCCACCTTTTTTTTACCAGTACATCTCTGTTTATGGTACACTATTGTTGGTATTGCTAACTTATTTTATCATGAAAAAAACTACCTGCTCCCTGGATCCCCTTCCTGCGACTCTCATCAAAGCTTGCCTTCCTGCCCTCTCTCCATACATCACTCAAACAGTCAATCTCTCTCTCTCTCTCCCACGGCACAGTCCCCTCAAACTACTAAACTGCTGCAGTCACACCCATCTTAAACTTGGTCTGGACCCTACCAATCTTCATAACTTCCGCCCCATCTCCAACCTCCCCTTCCTTGCGAAAACCCTCGAAAGGACTGTTGCTTCCCAACTGCAATATCACCTCCTCAATAACAGTTTATTCGAGCTTCTTCAGTCTGGGTTCCGACCACTCCACAGTACTGAAACTGCCCTCCTCAAGGTTGTCAATGACCTCCTCATCTCTGCTGATGCTGGTGCCCTCAACATCCTTATCCTCCATGACCTGAGTGCTGCGTTTGACACAGTCATGAAATCCTCCTTAACAGACTCGAGGATCTGGATTTTGAGGGAACCACACTCTCATGACTACACTCATACCTCACCTACCATACCCACTACATCTCCCTCAATGGCCATAATTCAGATTCAACTGCAGTCACACAGGGTGTCCCCCAGGGCTCTGTTCTTGGCCCCTTGCTCTTCATCATCTATATCCTTCTCCTTGGTCAAATCCTCTGTCACTTCAAACTTGACTTCCACTGCTACGCGGATGACACTCAAATTTACCTTAGCACCAAATCTCTCACCAACCCACCTTTGGTCCACATTGAATCCTACCTGTCAACAATAAAATCATGGATGCAGCAAAACGTCCTCAAGCTCAACAGTGATAAAACGGAACTACTACTCATAGGCACTAAATCCACACTCACCAAAACTGTCACATTCACTCTCACCATTGACGACACCGTCGTCTTTCCATCTCTCCATGCATGCAACCTAGGCGTCATCCTGGACTCCTCTATCAGCTTTGAACAACACAGAAAACAGACAGTCAAATCCACATTTTTTTCACCTCCGCAATATTGCCAAGCTAAAGGCCTCACTCTCCCGTACTGCTGCTGATACCTTAATACATGCATTAATTTCCTCCCGCCTAGACTACTGCAACTTTCTTCTTTTTGGCATCAACTCTTCTCACCATTAGCTACAAATGGTCCAAAACTTGGCAGCCAGACTTCTCACCCACAGCAAGTCCTGGCAGCACATCACCCCTATCCTCCAGGAACTACACTGGCTTCCCATCCCTCAGCGCATTGATTATAAAATTCTTCTGCTCACCTATAAAGCCCTCCATCAGCTTGCTCCACCCTACCTCTCTGTTCTTATTCCCCATTACCAACACTCTCAGTCACTCTGCTCTGCTACAGCTAGTCACCTCATCATCCCCCGGTCCAAGCTACGGATCTTTGGAGACAGGGCTTTCTCTAGGGCTGCTCCAAGGCTTTGTAACTCTCTTCCACAATCAATCCGTGACTCTGAATCTGTTACCATCTTCATCAACTGCCTCAAGCCTCATCTGTTCAAACAAGCCTTCCCCTAGCCCCTGCCCTTTCCCTTCGTCCAGTGCCATATCCGAGTCCTTTTCATTACGTTTGTCTGTGTACTGTCCAATCGTACTGTCCAAAGGATGTTGTATATTTTGTATCTGATGTAAAGTGTCTTTGGGTCCAAGAAAAGCACTATATAAGTTCAATGTATTTTTATTAAATCTACCATGTATTCATTTGTGTAAGGTCACGAGAATTGTTTGCCACTAGTATCATTAAAGAATTGTTGCCTCAATTTTGTTGCATACTCACCTCTTGTGGCAAACATTTGTTAACATCTGTCAATATTTTGTGACACACACATTTGCCATAAATTTGCAGGACGTTTGCTGCAACAAATTCATTTTTATACACATCTGTTGAAGCCAAACTATTATTTGGTATTTTACACTAGTGTTTTACATACCATGTAATATAACATGATGCCGACGATTTTCTTAATGAAGTGTTTTATTGTTTTCTGTTGTTAATACTGTCATATTAGGACAAATAGGAATATAGCCAATTGAACAACACTGGATCAATAAACTTTTGAGTTCACATACCTGGGCATATATATGGATTTTTCATTTTATCTTATTGGTTATGTACTGTGTTTTTGAAAAGTATTCAAACCTATTGACTTTCTCCCCATTTTGTTGTTGTTTCTCCCCATGGTTAACATGAGGCAGGACACATAGAGCAGAGCAAAAAACATCCTTTATTGTTTTTAGTAAAAGAAAACAACAAAATAAGAGGCACAACCAAGAACTGAAGCACATAACTCAAACAATAAACCACAAACTAAAGCAAAACAAAAGCAATTTAAATAGGGTCCCCAATTAGAGACCACAAGATGCAGCTGCCTCTAATTGGGGAGAACAGAAAACAGTAATGCAGAGATGCCTAGAGGCGCCTCTGCGGTCAGGCCCTTACTCTGGCCCCCTGGCGTATAGAGATGCCTAGAGGCCCCCAGCCAGGACCTGATAGTATCCCCCCGCAAGGCGCAGGCTCCCGACCACAAGACCGGAACATCCAAGGGGGGGAACGCCAGGGTGCCAGGTGGTGGCTCCGTCCCTGGAGCAGGACACGGCGCAGGACAGGAGGAGGTTCCGCTCCCGGAGCAGGATGCGGCACCAGGAAAGGGGAGGCTCTGCTTCCGAGGCAGGACGGGGCGCCAGAGCTAGTGATGGGACGCATGAAGATTTGCTTCGAAATTTCAACCCAGTTTGCTCGAAGCAAAAGGGCAGAGGCTTGCTTCGGAGAAAAAAATGTCACAAATTTCAGAACATGCTTGTTTTAAAAGACTAGTAGGGCATTCTAAGCCTTCTCGGCAAGCATGGTCGTTGTAGGTAAACACAGCCAAATTGACACGCTTCCCGAAAAGGAAGAAAGAACATTTGCCTTGCAATATTGGGGAAATTGCGGCCTGAAAGTTGAGTAGGCCTAACCTCTGTAATATAGGTTATTGAAAGAAATTGAATAATTACAGAAATCACACAGAATCATTAAACAATTTTTCTAATCAACTTTGCAAACTACTGAAAAAGCCTCTTAGCCGTATAGCCAAATAACCTATTAATTTTGCCATTAAATCATCCCACAGCATTATACAATGCATTTGATATTGCATTATTTAATGGGAGAACAAATGCAATTACCAATCAACAATGTTAAAAACTGTATTTTTTATGGTCTTTAATTTCTCGCATGTCAGGAAGACAAAGTTGTTAGCGAACGGTTACTAGAATAGTGTCCGCGTCTTTTCAATGAGACATCTCTTTTAACTGTGTTCACTTAAATGACGGCTAATATATTAAACTTTGTTGTAATATTACTGTAGCATGTCAGATTGGGAAAATTAGCATGGAAAAACATGAAACAGATGTGAAACACGTGAAAATAAAATATCCTCCTGAGGCAGGATATGAACGCACTTAGAGCATCTAATATGTGCTCAACCCACTCAGCCACCAAATCTTAACAGTAGTGGCGAGACGCATGAATATGAGGCACGGAGGCTGGCTCCAAAATTTCAATCCAGTCTGCTTTGAAGCGAAAGGGTCGAGGTATTGTATCTGAGAAACAATATCACGTGATTGATGACGTTTGAAGCTTCAGACGTCACGCAACCGTCTAATGGCGTTTTTGAAGACATGGCGCTTTCCATCCATGCTTTAAAACTTATTAAACTAAATTAGTCGACAGCCTAATAATCAAGAACTAATGAAATTCACAATCCGATGAATGTCAAAACGTTTCTGCTACACATCATTCATTATCAATAACTAACGGGTAGGCACAATACCGTAGACTGTTGTTAGAATTGTCTTGTAATTTTGGTAGGAAGATCACCTGGCTGGTGGCTCCGCGTGTAGAACTGTGGATGGCTATGCAGTTGTTTTACAAAGCCTGGTTCGAGTCCCAATGATTACTTTCTCATATATGGTTTTGATAACACTGGCAACACTGCATTTGTAATTCCTATGTTAGGAATATTTGCTCGTCAGTTTTTAATATCACATCATAAATCAAGCATTGGATCCACCATATTTTATGAATATTTTAACTCCAGCATTTCTCTCATAGAGATGTATCATTCAGATGTATGATCACCAGGTGATTAATGACGTCCGAACCTTTGTTTGATCTCTACGGACAGGCACTAAGGCTTTCCTCCATGCCCACTTATTTACAAGTTCTTCCCATATATTGGACAGCTAAGTAGCCTATGTAAAGTTGGTAATTAGATAATAACGTGACATCACTGTCACAGTATTGAATCCAGTTTTAGTTTAGGTCTTATGTGCCAGCGCACTTATTGAAATTATATTTATTTTCGTATGAGTTAATGTATGAGTAATGTTAATATTTTCTCTTCCACAGCCTAAATTATACCAAGGATGCAAACATTTTTGAATTATTGTTGATCAGGAGATTGAACCAAATTATCTGATCTAGGTATGCTTTGAAATTTCATCCCATTCTAATCAATACGAAAGGGCCGAGTTTTGCATTGGTGTAATACCACATGATTGATGACGTCCGAAGCCTTGTTTGATCATGTTTTTTCCAAAAGCTTCTTTGGAATATGTAGGCTTCTATGGTTGTTCGGTGCAGTTCGTTGCCTGAGACCTTCAAACAGCAGCCTCTACTCGTCACCTTATTTAGTAATTTATTTCAAAACGTTTTTTACAAGTCCAGCAATGGCGCAGTTGGTAGTGTCGCTGACTCCCATTTTCTTACTTGTTATGGTGCAAGATCAAATCCAGATGATGTTTAACTTTTTGAGCATGAACAATACTGTTTATTGGTGTTTAAATAATTTGTTTTGTTTTGTGTATCTTATGACACTCTTGCCATATTAATACAAACATTAGAACAGATGCAGAGTTGAAAAATGCTAGCTGGAAAGGCAAGAAGAACACAGGATACGAACCAGGCATTACAATTTTCCTTCGGAAAGTGCATGCCTAACCATTGTGCTATGAAGTCATGTTGGATAGAATGATAAAGACGACTATATGATCATTAAACATCGGATATTTATTCCTGACCAACAGGTGACACCACTGTGCAGTGAGTTTCAAAGTCTTGAGAAATCATTTTAATGAAATCATTTTGATGAAAGCCTCAAACGCTTCAGAAAGCCTCAGTTGCCCATCACTAGCCGGAGCAGAGGGAGTCTCCGCCCCCGAGGTAGGACAGTTTGCCGGAGCAGATGGAGGCTCCGCCCCCGAGGCAGGGCAGGTTGCCGGAGCAGAGGGAGGCTCCGCCCCCAAGGCAGGACAGGGTGCCAGAGCAGAGGGAGGCTCCGCCCCCAAGGCAGGACAGGGTGCCGGAGCAGAGGTGGGAGGTGGCGATGGGAGGGGCTCGTCAGTCCACCACTCCAGAGGCGGTGGCGGCAGTGGTTTGTCATCCCACCCCTCCGGGGGTGGTAGTAGAAGCCCACCGTCGAGCCACTCTGGAGGTGGTGGCAGTAGTGGCTCATCATCCCACTCAACAAGGGATGTACTGGAGACTCAGGACGGGGGACCGGCACTGGAGGCTAAGGGCGGGGGGGGCCTCACAAGTGTGGTGGCAGGAGTACCTTGTCTTCCTCCGATGACGACTCCAGGTACTCCTGCTCCCAAGGCTCCAGGGACTCCTTCCTGAACCCCCACGAGTATGGTGGCAGGGGCTCTCTCCTGAGCCCCCACAAGTATGGCTGCAGGGACTCTACCTCCCACCCCCCTGAAGGCCCCCACAGCCCCCCCCCCAAAAAAAATTGTATGGGAGGTCTTCTGGGCTGGTCGCTGGGCCTGCCTCCGGGAACGCCGACGGTGTCCGCCGGCATCGCCGCTGCCCCGGATCCCAGGTTGGCTCCTGGGCTAGACCATGGAGGTACTCCTCATCGGTGACGAGCTCCTTACTGTTGAGGAGCAAAAGGCAAATATGTTCCATGTGAGGAGGTGTACTTATCTACCTCTTTTCAAGGCTGTAACTCAAAAGAGGTGAATTATTATAGCATTATCCGTGTAGGAGATGTCTATATATGTGCAAAAAATTGACAAATGTTCATTGGTCAATAGCATCCATATGTTTTGACATACAGGCCTGGCTGATATAACGTTTGAGGACCTTGGTCCCTAGATGCCAAATATCAAAGTACGTGAAAAAAACATTTTTTGCAGAAATAATAATAATAATTAAAGCTGCAAGCAGCATTGAGCGTGTTTCAGTATTCAGCTGCTATTGGCCTCATTTCATCACTTGTGCATTGAGAGATCCATGTGCACCAACTTTTCATTGATTCTCGAAATAAAGCAGTGATGTTTCTTGTCCAGTGGTGCCCCCTTGTGGCCGAAGTGAGACATTTTTCATACATTAGCTAGTTCATTACCCTGATTATGTGTGCCAATATAAATCACACTGAGTGATACAGATAAGGAGATAATGCCATCTGGCTATTATGGCACCACCTTGTGGTCAAACTGATTTTTTTCATATGTGACAGAATTCCTGAATTCAGTATGTCAAGCATGTCCAGCCCCTTCATCATCTACCAATGGAAGGAAAAGTCCTGTATTTTCCACTGGTTAAACAAGGATTTTAGTTTTAAATTTTATTCGTATTTACACTTCGCATACTAATTTGTTATTAAATCACATGAAAGTTCACAACTTCAAGAAGGCATTTCTGCAAAAAAGACAAAATGTCCCAGAACATGTTTTTCTTCTTAAAAACGGCTCTCCTGAAAAGTAGTGACATGCAACATTCGCCCCCGTTCAGGAATTCTGTCACATATGTTACATTGTAAAAGTGTTGTGGACATGTACATCAAATGATTTTATAGTATTGTCAGCTGTGTCTGATTTATATGTATATGTGTAAAACCACAGCGACTTGAACAATGATGGGTCAATAGCGGCCATGTTTTTATTTGTACTGTTCTGGGGTATGTATTGATAAATGACCTTGGTCCATAGATAACAAATATCAAGTCAAATGAAAATCGGACATTTGGTTCTATGGGAGTAACTTTTGAAGCGTTTTTTACATATTCAAAATGGCAGAAAATCCATCAAGTCGGAGCTAATGGGTCCCAATGGCAAATATGTTCCTTGTGAGGAAATGGACTTATCCACCATTTTATTTGTCTCTATTTCAAACGTTGTGAGTAGCGTGAGCTTGCGAAGTTGTCTGGTTCAACATCGCCCCCTTGTGGTCAATCGGAAAATGCTTGTACACGGTATGTCCTGACAAGGTTCTAAACAAGTGCACCAAGTTGGATTATATGATTAACAGTTTCTCAATAATATGCTTATATGTACAAAACCACACCCACTTGAAGGTTTATTGGTCAATAGCGACCACATTTTTTGACTCACTGGCTCAGGTTATGCATCTTTTACAGAACATGGTCTATAGAAGCCAAATATTAAAGGACGTGAAGATTGGACATTTGGTAATATAGGAGTATCATTTTAAGTGTTTTTCACAAAATCCAACTTTGTTCCCCCGACTGTGAAAATACTGAAATAAAGACAGTAGCCAGTCAAGAAGTCACTGGGTCAACAAATGTACAGTATTAGCGAAACATTTGTACACACCTACTCATTCAAGGGTATTTCTTTATATTTACTATTCTCCACAGTCTAGAATAACAGTGAAGACATCAAAACAAATATCATGTATGTAGTAGTGTTAAACAAATCAAAATACATTTATATTTTAGATTCTTCAAAGTAGCCACCCTTTGCCTTGATGACAGCTTTGCACACTCTTGGCATTCTTTCTACCGGCTTTATAAGGTAGTCATCTGGAATGCTTTTCCAACAGTCTTGACAGAGTTCCCACATATGCTAAGCATTTGTTGGCTGCATTTCCTTCACTCTGTGGTCCAACTCATCCCAAAACATCTCAATTAGATTGAGGTCCGGTGATTGCAGAGGCCAGGATATGTGATGCTGCAGCACCACTTTTGTTCTTGTTCAAATAGCATGATTCACACAGTCTCCGCTGAACAGTTAATGTTGAGATGTGTCTGTTACTTGACCACTGTGAAGCTTTTACTTGGGCTGCAATCTGAGATGCAGTTAATTGCCAATTTCTGAGACTGCTAACTCTAATGAACTTACCTTCTGCAGCAGAGGTAACTCTGGGTCTACCTTTCCTGTGGCGGTCCTCATGAGAGACAGTTTCATCCTAGCACTTAATACTGCAATGGAAGAAATTTCTGGAAATCTTCCAGATTACCTGAACTTCATGTATAAAAAGTAATGATTTACTGTAGTTTCTCTTTGCTTATTTCAGCCGTTCTTGCCATAGTATGGATTACCAAATGTATACCAAACCTACCTTGACACAAAACAACGGATAGGCTCAAATGCTATATGAAGGAAAAATAATTCCACAAATGAACTTGTAACCTTCACACCTTTTATTAAAATGCATTCCGGGTGACCACCTCATGAAGCTTGTTGACAGAGTGCAAAGAGTTTACAATGCTGTCATCAAGGTAAAAGGTGGCTACTTTAAACAAATGTATTTTGAACAGTTTAACACTTGTTTTTGTTACTACGTGATTCCATGTGTAATTTCACAGTTTTGATGTCTTCACTACTGTCCTACAATGTGTAAGTAATGAAAAATAAAGAAATACACTTGAATGAGTAAATGTGAACAATTGCTCTTTCAGTGAATGTGGAAACACTGCAGTACAAAGGAAGTGGAAGCATCAGCCAAACATATCGACTATTGACTTGCTATCATGCAATCATCAAGAATACTAAGTCACATTGTACCTAGCCTCTCTGCAATTTCTCCGTCTTCAGCTCCAGGGCCATCAGCCAACTGCTCATCCTAGTCGTGCTTTTTGGTTCTAATGTACTAATTAGTAACAACGTTCCTGTGTAGTGTCACAACGTTCTGCTACCGGAGGTTTTACAAACAGTAATGTTACCTCTATTAGCTACCTAGCGTTAGCTAATGCTTATATCATTACCAGCTAAATGTTTTAGCAACATGTGTGCTTTAGCTAATACAATGTAAACTAATGCTAACTAAATAGCTAACATATGGTAACATCACTGTACTGTTTATAAATAGGTTACCTACCTTAGTAGAATGTGTTCATTTGAACTGAAACAGTGAACAGGATCCTTGTAAGAAATGGCATTGAGCATGCCTGCAAACTCAGTGACAGCTGAAGGACAAAGTTGTCTTCTTCGTCAGAGTAATCCGATGAAAAAATTGCACTAGCGCCATACTCCCAATCAGTGGCCAAAATGATATGAATGATATGATATGGTTGGTTTCCTAATTCCATTGTCTATGAATGGGTAACGGTTTAGCTTGTTAAACCAAAGAATCCTTGGCTCTGGCGTGATAAAAAACTAGCAGACAATGACTGTCTCAGACACCTCATATAGCGACTAACATCTCCAGAAAGTTTAATGACTGAGTTATATGGCAGATTTTTGGTGAATTTCCAAACATCAGTGACATTTATAATGCCACCATGAGGGTTAGATGTGCGTACCATTGAGGGTTCATTCCTGAACTAGTTGATTACCAGTATAGCAAGCTGCAGATCTCTAGGATATTCCATTTGGGATTTATAGCCTTATAAAGTTAGAGCCACACCTATGTCAAATTCGATTGCTGATTGCAGCCATTCATCAAGGTGGAGCTAATGGGTTCCAATAGCAAATATGTTCCTTGTGAGGACATGGAGTTGTCCAGCATTTTTTCATTCTCTAAGTCAAACAGAGTGAGTGGCATGAGCTTGCAAATGTGTCTGTTTCAACGTCGCCCCTGTGTGGTTGATAAAAAATTGCTTGCAGTCATTTTTTGCCGTATCGTCATTGTCAACATATTCACCCAGTAGAATTATAGCACCATTATTCTTGTAGTAGTTTTGTGCATATACAGATCTTGCTTGTTTAATTACAGCGTTGTCTTACCGCGGTAAGATCAGGTAGATTGCGTCAACATGCGGTAGATTGCATCAAACTGTGATTGCACTATTCCAAACACATGGGAGAGCTAGAACACGATTAGTTCTCGAAAATCGTTTTCTAAACGACAGTACACACAATGTTCACCTAACATAAGAGGTTATAACGGATTTAAAAGCGAAATGTTTCTAGTAGCAACTTCATCACTGATATAATTACGAAATGTTTTAATAAAGAAATACACCAATAGCCTACACAGAAATAAAGACTATTTGTTTAAACATTTGAATTATCTTAAGAAATTATAAAATACAAAGCAGAAGTATTTGTTACGATCATAATTTTGAAGTACGGCATGAAAAACACATCTTATCATAGTTGGCGAATAGGCTGTCAGAGTTTACTCTATTACTGTATTTGTTGCATCAACTCATTTGTTTTATCCAATCAGCCAATATGGCCATTAAAATTCCCGAATTCCAGCCATTTAGAATAGCTACTAAACATATGTTTTGAATAGCCTTACTGTATAATAGCCTACATTTTAAATGCCATAAATTCTATGAGCCAACAAATGCTTTTTATTTAAATTAGTCAGCAGAATGAACTCTTCACAATCTTTGGGAACTGAGTATACAGTATAGGCTACACCAGAGACGTTGCTATGATCTCATTGTCCTCTGGGTTCATTTTCTTAATCGATCCTCTTCCTCTTCTTAACAGCAAGCCCTAATCGTGGCAAACGAATCGTGCCGTTCACTTGCCAGACTCCAACCTTTATACTAATAATCTGAATTATTATTTTTAAGTAGGCAAACAGATTCTAAAATCAACTCCCAATAAATTGTATAGAAATACGATTAAGATATCGCACCAGTAAAAATTATTATTTGGATTGAGCATAAAAATAAAATAAAAAGCCAAAATCGCAGCTTTCTGCACTTTTGAAATTGCACATGTTCAAATTGCGATTCCATATTATTAATATAAAGGTTGGAGTCTGGCAAGCGAACGGCACAATCGTGTCAGTCAAGACATAGCCTATCTTCAAGCGCTCTTACAACACATATTCCCCTTCCTTTTGCTATTTTAAGACAAAGTTTACAATTCAAATGTCCAGCTGTATGTCTCAAATCAATCAATCAAACTATACAACACATTGTTCTGTTCATTCCCCTGAGGGTTGGGTGGGTGCTAAGTCCCGAATGTATTGTGATCCTAGCAATGCCTCTGGTCAAGGATATCATTTTTATTTTGTTTCACTAATAATTAATTACTGTGATCCCTTTGATGAATTACATAGGAAGCTGGATCATCTTCATGGTTCTATAAAATAATTAGCAGAATTTCTTAGACAGATTCTATGTTTCCTATTTTGTTTATCTATTAATAAAAAAGGAATTTAATGAATAAGATTGCAATATTAAGTTTAGAGGTAAAACAGATTTTGTCCCGCTGCATGTGATCAACATTGATCAACTATGTCATCAACATTACACTTCATTCTCACTGTTAAGTAAATTCACATACAGGCAGGGAGCATCATCCTTTATCTGGGGGTATCGCCCATTAAGAGTGATTTGCGTCTGCCTGGGCAGGCCTACTATCTGGCCACTTAAGGCTGTCATCGAAATAATGTGAGCCACATCGCAATTATTTTTATAGACAACAATCTTTTAGCACAGTGTTTTGATCCCAAAATCATGTTTCCAAACTGAATAAGGGATTTTGAGGCCAATGTTAGAAACGTCCCAACAAATAAGCTGCCATGTGAATTATAGCCGTGTTTCCACCGCAGGAACAATACCCAGGAACTAGGAACCTTTTGAGGAACTCACTGCGTTTCCACCGCAGGAACCAGGGTCTAGAACCAGGAACCAGGAACTACATTTTACCCCCAAAACAGTGCTCGGAAGGTAGGACTTTCCCAGAGTACCAGAACTGTTGGGGTGGGGCTTGCGGTGCTTAACATTTCTCATTGGTCGAGTAGTAGTAGAGTTTACTCGCCTACATTGTCAACCGCCATTTTTAAATGTCTGCAGCCGTCCTCAGTGTAATAAAGGAGTTAATTGTGTTTACAAAGAGAATAACTTTTTTATAGAGTAGAAATCGAATGACAGATGGACCGACGACGAAGGCCATGCATTGTGTTTATGCTGAGGACTAAAAAAGTTCCGGGTATTTTTGGTGGAAACGCAGCTTATGTCCATTTCCATAGGAGGTCAGAGCGTTCCGCCAAAAAAAGTACAACTAATTAATTTGATCAGGTTTATTTGTATTTGAAAACATTTTGCTTTTGTGCTGCTCGCAAACATTAATCTTTTTTTTTAACTCAATTTTTATTTAACATACATGAATCTTTTAATACATTATATTTTCGATTATATTATATATGTAGCTAATTATATTTACTGTACACCTGAATTCATTAATACGTATTGTTTAAACATTTTTCTCATGTGTCTTATAGTTTAAATTATAATATAAAGTCCCACTTTACCTAACAAAGTGTCCCACTCAAAAAAAGAATAGCCTACCTATAAGGATTATTTCTAAGAACACAGGCAATAATATTTTCATTTGTTTGATCTGTTGCCAAGAAAACCGCGAGCCTCCGCTCACTGTCAGCAGAAGACATTACTGAGTCATGTGACTAACGCCGTATTTACACCGGACGCTTCTGCAGAGTGTTCCGGCTCTGACGAGGTTTTGTTCCGTACTCCACGCAGTGCCATACCCCACCAGGAGCATTTCAGTGGCGGAGCGCTGCGAGGCAGCTGTAATGACAAGATCACGAGATCAACAAACAACAATTAACTACTTTGCCTGTCCGACGTTGACTTCCTCTTGTTTTTGTATTTTATCCTTGATTTTGTGGGTTCTATGATGAAGTTCTTCTATAGTTCCAGAATTGTAAAACATATAGGCAAGTAACAAAAGCTTAAAATCAGGCATCAGTCTAACTTTTTAAAATGTAAAAAAACTAGGCCTACCTGAAAAGCATCTGTACCACATGTAATTATTTCTTGATATAGAAAATAATATCGCACAGGTCCTGTCCTGTGTAATGCAAGGTTACTGAACATTTTAATGGGTTTTCAAGATGCATAAATACTGAATGGCTCTATACAAGTAGGCTACTACTACACACATACAGTGGATATAAAAAGTTTACACACCCCTGTTAAAATGCCAGGTTCTTGTGATGTAAAAGAATGAGACAAAGATACATCATGTCAGAACTTTTTCCACCTTTAATGTGACCTATAATGTGAACAATTCAACTGAAAAACAAACTGTAGGCCTGTTATAAGGAAGATAATTAGGTTATAGTACTCACTTTCTGTACTTATAGTACTTAGAGTACTCATTTCCTGTATTTGAACTGTGCAGCTTGGATGCGGCATCCAACAAAAATAGACAAGGCGCATATCTTTAGCGAAGCCCCGGATCTTTTAACAGAAAACAGAGAAATTACTTAAGTACTGACATTGGATTATCTACTGGGATTTAAACGCATAACACCCTCTCTACCAAAGGCAAATATTTAATAGCTAAAGCATTGGTTATAATGTTCATGTCACCAGAATTATTAAAGGTGAACTAACACTAGCTTAGACAGACTCTTATAGCAATTATTTTTGACGAAATAATCATGGCAACATTGCATTCCACTAAACATTTGCTTATATTAGCAAGTCACTGTACAAATGCAAATAGAAAATTAACTTAGCTACATGAGCATAGATTAGCTACTGAGGCTTTAAAAGCATGACACTATCCCTAAATGGTCAAATTATTATTAGCTAAACTGTATGTTATAATGTTCATGTCCTCAGAATAATTTTAGATGGAGTAACTAGCTAGCTAACATCATTAGTATTATTGTTAACGATAGCATTGTTAGCTATTTTTAGTACTCCAGATAACTGTTCTTTTGGATTAAATAATCGTGACAACATAACATTTCACTAAATATTTGACTAGTAGGGCTGTAACGATTCCCCAAATCCTTGATTCGATTGGACTTTCGATTTGTAGGTCACGATTCAACTCAATTTTCGATTATCTACTTTTTCAGTGTTGACTACACTGCTATTAGGTAAATTGGCCCCGTTTTGTAAATTAAAAATAAAAGCATTTCATTAAAACAACTTTCATTTAAATACAATGTAAAAATAACAAAAATATAAAAAAAATATATATAAAACATGTAAATTAACTTGAACAACTTGCAAAAATAGAACACTTAAAACAATAACAATTAAATATTTTTTTAATTGGTGGCAACTATGTGCAGCACTTGTCTATTTTAATATAACTATTTACGCCTTGGCATTTATTTGGCAAGCCTGCAGATCCATTGCCATAAACTTTGCTATTGCACTTGTAATTGCTTTGGCAAGAGTAGAGTTTATTGGTAGTTTGTAAATGTACCTGGGATAGTAGGTTGAGTATTTTCTTTCCACTTATATCAATATCTTTGTGATGCTCACTCTCAATTAACCATTATCTAAACTGTTCATGAATCACCTACCAGACTCCTAATAAAAGCTACTAACTAATGAGGCAATATGAATTCCATGTAGAATATAGTGTGTTGCATTGGGGGTTAAAGAGGGACTAGAAAATATAGTTTTGCTGGATGTAGCACAGTGCCCCGTGTTTTCACATTATATTTGTACTTTCAGAAACTCTCCTGAGTAGTTCATACAATGCATTTACTGCAGTACTTAAGAGTTAACATTAACATTAAGAGTTAACATTACAGTGGGGGGAGGGAAAATATAGTGTGGCTGGATGTATTACACAATCCCTCTCCAAAGCTAATGAGCACTATCAAATTAACAACAATAACATCAAAAAAGGATGTTTTTATCTTAGATAACATTCTCTATATTAACTTAGACTCTAACCATTTCTCAGTGTGCCCCACCTTATAATATTCTTTAAGTTATGTAAAGCATTATTGAAACAGAAATTTTGTTTCTTTTATAATATCCCCCACATAGTTTTTCCTTTGAAAATGTAGCCTACACAATACAAACTATACACATACCGCAGACCTTTATTTTGAAGGCAACATGAAATTCGAATGTCTTATGGTTGCTGCCAAATGTATATAACGTTTCATCGCAGACTTTTATTTTTAAAGTAAAATATGAAAACCGGAGGTCTTATTGTGGCTACCGAAGTTAGAGAAATAACAGGCCTGCAAGTTTAGAGCAGTATAGTTGTTTAAAGGGTTTTGTGAGTGCAAATGGTTTATTGCCAACTCCCTTACATGAACCGTACACAATCAGTTGCATGGATATGGTGGAGGTGGTAACAGCTGCCCACAATCACAGAATCGTGAACTCCTTTTAAATTTCCCAGTTCGAAATGTAACCTAAACATTTGCGAACTAGAATCGAAATTGGTACACCCCTATATCCGCATGTCAGTGTATTTCCTAAGCCCGTATAGCACAATTTAAATGACAAAGTAATCATCCCCCCTTGAAAGTCATTAGCCCCTGACCAACTGTTGTACATCTAAATGGCAGCTACATTTATCTACTACCTTGCTGGTTAAAACAAACTATTAGCTGGTTACAGTCCTAAGCTGCTTACCTGTCGAGTAGATACAGGTCCGTAACCAGAACAAACGTGTTGGACGGGCATTTGAATTCCAAGGGGTCACGTTTATCCTACTTACCAATCATTCTAATCATTCTAGCATGTATGGCTGCCTAATCCTATGGGCTATTAGGCTATTGTCATTCAACGTAACCATCCCATATTCACATCGAAAGTGGAATAAAGTGATTTAACAAGAGGCATACAACACTATTTACAGAAACATGAATACATGGCAAATGAAACCATCAAGGATGTACAGTACCAATATGCAGTATGACAGGACGCTGCAACACAAATAGACATCGCAAAGCCCAAATCAATGACATTACAGGTACCAAAGAAATTAGAACGTACTCACAACAACAATGTTCCTTCGATGCTGTAAGCCAGGTGTACTTTTCGTACTGATCGATTGACAGTGCCACACAAATCCTTTCCCTGACTGGGACAGGGCTGCAAGGTGAGAGGTTGGTTCCTCGCAATTTCCATGTTTTGTCGAAAAAGGCTTTGCCAGTAAATCCGCCACCAAATCCATTTCTTCTCCTCCATTGTGCGTTAAAAAATAACAGGACTCCGTACAAATCTAAACAAAAAATCTACCGCAAAGCACTACATCTAAAAATCTAAACCTCACTAAAGAAAGTTAAAATAAATCTTAGATGTTCTTGTGGAAGATGGAAAATGTTCGCGATTTATTAAAATAAAAACTCTTCAGAGTCTGGTATAACAGTTGATTATTTCAAGTTTAATTACATGGATCCATGGGAACAACCGCCACAACATCAACAGAGCATGAGTACAGAGACTAGCAGAGTAACGTCATGACAGATTGTTCTGATTATGCATTTCAAGTTTAGAGCTTATATTCTCTTCCAACAGTACAGATGACGGAATTAGCATTTGCAGAATGTACATACAAGGAATAGTCACCACTATGGTGTAGTCTAAAAATGCAAGGTTGCACTCAGATGGCTCCAAGAGGCACAGAGACTCATAGACTGTCAGCTGCTCAGACAACCCGGTCAAAGGCTGAGATATATCTATCTGGACAGTTACTATATGGAGACTTTAAGTTAACCATGCTCTTCCCAATAAGCAATAGAGCTCTGTTCACCTGTAGGATGTAAGTAATAATAACCCCCTGCTGTTCAAGAGCTTCTCCTAGAGAACAGTGTCTTATGGCAGTTTTATGACTGGCAGAGGCCTGTTCCTTTTACTGCTCAGGGAGCCAAGGCCCTGTGCAGCCGACATTCCATTCATCCCTGTCCCTGAATACAGATACTGGCCTTATAAGTTGGAGACAGAGAGAGAAAGACAAGTGTTTCAGTATATGTGTAATTGATCAAGCATACAGAGTACAAAACTTCTAATAAGATAATGAAT